>BJCM01067050.1:0-12277 GCA_018326385.1 Flaveria bidentis | reverse complement strand
ATAATTGCTACGGTTATTGTTTTCCTTACTGAGTCGGGGGTCTCTTCGGAAGCGGTCTCTCTATCTCCCAAGATAGAGGAAAGACTCGCCACCAACTACCCCTCCCAGACCCTCCCAGACCCTGCTCTTGAGTGGGATTTACTGGGTATGTTTGTTTGTTTGTTTGATTTGGATTTTCTTATTTTTAAATTATAAAAATCAAAGAATATATATAAATACAAAAAATTGGGATAGCTTGGATATCCAAACTATTCGAATTTTCTAAAATCACTATCGAAATCCCAATCCGAATCCGAACCCGAATTTTCGCATAATTCAGGTTTGGAATTTGCGATTTTCGTTGGGATATTCGGATATGGATATTTTTGCAAACCTATCAAAAGATGATTCTGGCATGGCAATAATAATTCTAGAATAACAATATAATATTTCGAATTTTTCTTGAATTTCATAATAGCCTTTGTTTAGTTAGTTAAATTACTAAAAATATAAATGTTCTATAACCTTTTGTCTTTCTCACCATGTCATTCAAGAACTAGGGATGAACCGAGCGATTCATCAGCATTGAACTAGAAGGCCTTATTGTATGTCCTTGTCGTGTTTTACAACAAACATATATGATTCCAGGGAGGCTCACTGTCGGTTAGGCTATCCATCTAAAGTGATTCTGAGACGAATGGGACCTTTTCTAAAATTTTTGACCTTTCCTAAAATTTTCATTATCAGTCATGTCATCTCGATAAACATACCCGACATCTCTATCCTCTAAAAGCATTTAGGCGAGTCAGTATTTTATTTGAAGTTATACATTCTGATGTAGGATATTCTTGCCTTACTAAGTCCACCTTTGGTTTTAACACCTCATTACATTCATTGATGATTAGTCTTGTACTATATGGATCTACCTACTCATATCTTGTAGTGAAATGAGTTCTATTTGTTTAAGTCACTCTTATGTCAAAAACAGGTTTAACACATCCATTACACTTTATGCAATGATAATATAAGACTACATGTCAAGTGAATTCTTTACTTATTTAAATGTGCATGGTATTATTCACAAGTCTTCATGTGTGTACACACCTCAACAAAATGGCATTGTTGAATGCAAACATTGTCATTTGTTCAAGGTTCCTTGTACCATTATGTTTCATTTTCAATTCCCTCATTGATTTTGGGGTGACAATTTACTTGCTATTTCTTACCTAATAAATCGTATGCCCTTATTTGTCCTTCATGATCATACTCCATTATCTTCCTTTTCCTTAAAAGAGCCCCTCACGAATTGCACCTAAAATTTTTTTGGGGTGTAGCATATGTCATTGATCATCATCCGTGTTTCATTAAACTTGAACCCCAAGTTATTCTTTATGCCTTTGTTGGTTACTCTCACACCCAGTGCTAAAAATTTTTTTTTCATCTGTACTTTACAACTGCCAGTGTCATGTTTCACAAGTCTTGTCCTTACTTTTATAAGTCTTTCACTCCATCGCCTGGTAATCAGTTTCACTTTCTACAATTGACCCGGATATACTTTTGCCGAATACTATCCTGAATCTTGGTACACCCTTTACAAATACTACCCCTGATAGAGCCTTGTCACATGCTATCTCATACACCCTTGTGAGTGTGTAACACATGTTTATGACCCTATAGCTTTTCACACTAAACCTACACACCACACTTGTTGCTACCTAGTTCCCAAGGATGTTGATGACTGCTCTTGCTCACCTAAGATGGTAATAGAATCTTGAGCCGATCCTCGTGGTAAGCGTATTGTTGATTGTCGTTGGGTGTTCATGGTCAAACTCAACCTTGATGGTTCTTTGCATCGCATGAAAGGGCAACCGAATGCGAATGGTTATTTTTAGTCTTATGATATTAATTATGATAAGATTTCCTTTTGGTTGCCATATTGTCTTCAATGCACATTTTATTGCTTTAAGCACTATTCATCATTTGATGCTCCATCTGGTTGATGTCAAGAAAGCCTTCCTTAATGGTGTTCTTGAGGAGTTATATATGGCTCCTATTTTTATTGTCGAGGATGACGCCTTGAAAGTATGCAAATTACCCCATTCTTTAAATGGCCTTAAGCAATCTCTCAACACATGGTTTGGATGCTTTTCAAGTGTTACGAGAGCATGTGGGATGCTTTGTAGCATACATGATCGCTTTGTATTCTTAAGTCATCACTGGGGCTTAAGGATTTATGGTTGTTCATATGGATGACATCATATGCATAAGCACAAAGGATGTTGAGATCGGGACCACTGGGCTCGAACTGAGTCTTTTGTTCCAAATTAGCAACTTAGGTTGACTTTTGTAGTATTTGCTATAGAAGTATCTGGTTTCTACAAGGAATACTTCTTTCTTAGCAAAAGTATATCCATGATATGCTATCTGAGTGTAGATTACTAGGCTTAAGCCAAATAGCCTAACACAACTCACAAGGAAGCTCTTTTCACAAAATGGGAGTATGATGAAGGATCGAAAATGATGCAGATGATTGGTTGTGAAGCTTTACTATTTGATAATTACACAACCATATATTTCCTTTGTAATTGTTTCTTGTTGGTTCATGGTCATATCATACTAGGATGTTGCCTCCGTGTGTTGTGATATCTCAAGACCACACTAGGTCTAGGGATTATATATTCTGATCAAGGTCATAGTCGTGTGAGTGTAGTTATCAAAGATGCGGATTGGGTAGGATGTCTTATTTCATTAAAGTCTATGACTAGGTATTGTCTATTTGGTGGAGGAGATCTTGTGCCCTGGAAGAGTAAGAAGCAACACACAATATCTAGATAGATGAGTCATAGTATAAAGCAATGACAAATATCACGTTTTCTTATAAACTCGAGTTTAATTATGATGACTTGGTGTAGTTATATACTAATATTGTGATAGCCAATCAACTATACATATAATTAAGAATCAAGTGTTTCATTAGAGTACAAAACATATAGAGATCGACTCTCATCTAATCCGAATTTGGTTCATAAAAACTCAAAGTAGATCCTCCATTTATTCAGACGATTCATGTGAATACGAAATTTCAACTTCTAGATATCTATACAATATGAAAATATATTACTCAATCTCTCCTCATGCAAAAATAGTCTTTTCCGCCCAAAATGTGTCATTCCTATAAATTTCTTCGCCCTAGGCCCATTGGGCCGTTCATTCTATAATTGATCAATTTCAATTTTATATAGAGTTAGTTGATGTTGACCGGAAAACAAAATGCTATATTGATCTATAAAGTTGGATTTTGAAAGCATTTCTAACAAATTATTTTGACATCATTTACTTAGAACTGACGCACCATGATTTCTTTAGGTGCCTGTTGTGATGTGTCCGGATGATGGTTGCTTCCCAGGGATCTACTGTTTTGATGTGCTTAGTAAACCATGGCTTTCAAATGGATCTACGATGATATTATCTTCCGTTTGGGGTAGCACTGAAGTTATACTTTCTGTAAATGTGCTAAGGTAATGTACATTGTTTCACTGTTTTTTAAAATGTTATAGCTTTTTTCTAACGGGTAACTTTATAAAATAGTAATCAAGTTTTAGAATTGTTCAAATTAGGTCACTCATAGTTTTTTGTTCCAATCAGGTCACTCGTAAATTTTTTGTTCCAATCAGATTACTAAAGTTTTAGAATTATTTTAATTAGGTCATTCATAAGTTGCAAAAAAATAAAAAAAATAAAGTTTTTTTTAAATTTACAATATTTATAGAAAAACCGAATTATTTTGAAAATTTTGTGAATTAGTTAAAACAATGAAAAAAATACGAGTGACCTGATTATAACACTCATAAAACTTAAATGACTTGATTGAAACAAATAAAAGTATTAGTGACCTAATTGGAACACTTTTAGAACTTTAATGACCTGATTAGAACAAATTAAAATATGAGTGACCTAATTGGAATGCTACTAAAACTTGCTTACTATTATTTGAAGTTTCCCCTTTTTCTAATTGGCAAAATCACTCCTCATTTGCAGTGGGAAAGTAACAAGAATCACTCCCAACAATTCAAACCATTCATGGAGTTTACTTACACTTAATGGCAATAACATCCTTGCAGGTACTTGATTGACCTACACTGTTCCATTGAGAAAGTTACAATGCACAAATAGAGGTGGAACCTTTGACCCATTTACCTAACATGGATTGACATGCGTTATTTTTGGAGAAGTCAAATATAATGAGCTAAAAGGGAAACATGATTGAAGTATTATATACAAATGCTTACAACTCCCATACCATTTTATAAAATAACTAGCTTCTTCTATAATATAGTTTCTATATTCATATTGAATACATTAAATCATATATAAAGTTCGGGAAGAAAATGGACAAGAAGTGTGGTGAAGTAATCCAACTTGTTTTCACCCGCACCTAAAATGGCACAGTTAGGCAACCTGTCCGCCTCTTTTGTGACCTATTGCATGATGATAATTAGAAAACTCCACTAAACAAATGTTTTTGGTATCTTGTTCCCATTGAAGTATGTAGCAGTCTTGTAGATGTCCCTCATATCAAATATGGTAGTATAACAAAGGAGGAATCTAAAGATGCCATCTGGCGTTGGCTGGATGTTTCAAGCCCCACATCTGAGTCTCAAGAGAAAGTATGTTCATCTTTTATTTCTTTGCCAACTTTTAGAGATAATTAGGCATGCTTTTAAAAAGTACTTTGTTACTATCTAAAACAGGTCAAATCTTTACTTTCATCTCTCCAATTTGACATTTTGAAGATACCGGTCAAGAATGTCTCTGATGATCTCAAAAAAGGTATTTTTATAAAAGAACCTCTGACAACCACCATGAGATGCAAATAAGTTTTTATATCTGAAGAGAGAATGTAATTATGAGATTTAGTGTCTTCATGTTGTGGGTATTCTTTACATGGTGTAAGAAGCAACATATATCTAATTGTGGGTCCCAGTTACATTATATTGTAGTAAACAAGGTTCACAACATGAAAAATGCAAAATGACAATATATTGATGTAAATGAATGGAATATTTCTGTTCCGCTTTTACATTAAGCACGCAAGGTTGCTATGAATCAACTTTTTCACCAAGGGAACCTATCAAAGATTCTTCTCAAAGCCCACAAACACATTTCACATATTATTGGATTCCTCAAGGCGTTGTGTATCTTAACATCTTTATTCAATTTACATCTAATTATTTAGTAACTTTATCCATTTTAGGCGCTCGCAAACCTATTGAAGCAATATATGTATCCTCAAAATCAAAGCATGAGGACTGTGACCCACTGATAGTGATCCTTCATGGAGGCCCTCATGGTGTTTCATTGTCAAGTTTCTCCAAGAACTCAGGGTTTCTTGCCTCAATTGGATGTAGCTTGTTAATTGTGAATTACAGGCAAGTCTGGCTTCTAGATATTCAAAGAATGCCTAATATGTTTGAGACTTCTCTAAATCATTGTGCATATGGTAGAAAACAGGGATTTGATTATTTTCATTGTAATGTTATTCATGTTTTTTGATTGTATCCCTTCGATGCCAAAAAAGTTATAGTTTTTGTTTAGTAAATTGTTTTAATAATTTTTGAAGTCAGACCCTTAGTCTTTAAAATACAATGTTAATATCAGTTGTCACAAATTGGCATTACTCTTTTTTCACTTATACTACTTAATTGGCTGAAAATATTTTCATGGAATGTGTATCAATTTCAAAACTAGATGTATAGTTCAACTCTGAAGCCAATTTATGTATCATTTTGTTGAATGGTAGGAGAAACCATAAGTATGGTTACATGGAAATCTGCTATTCTTCAATTTCATTTTATGATGTTTTTTATTTCTTAAATTCTTTCTTTTATTTGGAAGCATTATACCAATGTTCTTGCAGAGGTTCACTTGGATTTGGCGAGGAAGCATTGCAATCACTTCTGGGTAAAATTGGATCACAGGTATGTTTTTCTTTGCATCCAATTAACTAAAAAAAGATTTCCTTCACCATGTATTATAGAGGAATACTTATTCACCAAAAATCAACAATATATATAGTAAATAAGGGCAAGCTAGTCATGTCATTTTGCAAGAATGTGTATTGATTACTTTTCCCTCATGACAACAGTTCCGCTTCTTGCTCTTTTGCAAGAATGCCTTTGGTAGTTGCTCATTATCTTATTTTCCAGCTCAAAGTGAGTTCTTTATCAGTGTCATCTAAATAGTAAATAAGGGCAAGCTAGTCATGTCATTTTCTTTTGTAGAAAAGTAGGATGGCCAAACGAGAACACTATGTTCTAATAATTAGTCTCTACTTAAGAAAATTCATTTTTTCTAGTTCTAATTTGCTATGCTTGTGTGAAGGATGTAAATGACGTCCTCACAGCTATAGATCATGCTGTTGACATGGGACTTGCAAACCCAACAAAAATTACCGTGCTTGGTGGGTCCCATGGTGGTTTCTTAACTACACACTTGATTGGCCAGGTATTTAACTTGGTTCTTTATGTATTGTGTATATTGTACACCATGAATGAGTACTCGTTATTTATCGGTGCTATGTGCAGGCACCGGATAAATTTGCTGCAGCTGCTGCGAGGAACCCTGTTTGTAATCTTGCTTTGATGGTTGGTACATCAGATATACCAGATTGGTGCTTTGTGGAAGCATTTGGAACTCAAGGGCTTTCTACCTATACTGAAGCCCCGTCAACTGAACTCCTCTCTTTTTTCCATGAAAAATCCCCTATTTCGCATATTTCAAAGGTATGCGTGACTGCTTGTTACTTGCATCTAATAGTCATATATGTAGATCACTGCTGAACAATTATGAAATTTTCATTTACATATTAAATTTTCTTCTACTCTAAAAGCATAAGATATTCCAACTAAACAATTTAGTGTCATAAAAAGTTTGTATCCATAGGAGAAACATAACTCTTAGCTAATGTTGTAATACTGATCCAATTATCGGTTTTAATTACTTTGATGTGCATTTGTTAAATTTTCTTTTACTTATTACTTTCCAGGTGAAAACTCCTACGCTTTTCCTCTTAGGCGCTAAAGATCTCCGTGTCCCGGTTACAAATGGATTGCAAGTAATTACTTTCGCTTTTCCTAGTATTTGAATGTTATTTATTTACGTTATCTGCCTCTAGTCATCCATTTCTCGTTTTGTGTGTCCTATCTCAAATTTTCTGAGGTAAAAGAGTAAATTGTACTGACATGTCCAAAATTATTACAGCTTAGAAGTATATATAGACAAGAGGATGAAACCCTAATGTGCCCGGTGTATATAGTTGGTGTAAACTCT
Organism: Flaveria bidentis; assembly: GCA_018326385.1. NCBI lineage: Eukaryota > Viridiplantae > Streptophyta > Magnoliopsida > Asterales > Asteraceae > Flaveria > Flaveria bidentis. Next base: position 4,969 of record BJCM01067050.1, on the reverse strand, counting down.
AATATGTTTTAGCATTCACCCGTTGAGATCAAGCATATATATCATATGCCTCAAGCTTGTTATATATTCAACACGAGGACCTTTAAAGAATTTTGTTAACATGTCTACTAGTTAATCATTAGAGTTCACAAGCTCTAGTAGGGCTTATGCAAATGGGATGGATCCTAATTATGGCTAACCTTAATACATTCTAATACTATTATTAAACACCTTGTGTGCTTAAGCCTCTTGCCTTGTGCTTCGGCTTTCAGGACTTAAGCGCCTGAGCGGACCTCGGGCCTCAGCTTTTGGATCTTAAGCCCTTCAGAGTGCTTTCTGCCTTTTAAAACCAAGGTCCCCGGAGCTGAAGCAAGATGCTTCATCTCCATGAAGGGCACGTTTCCACAAAAACACTTCTAATCTATTTGTAAATCATATTTCATATATGAATGCTTCATCTACTGATGTTGCTGGCACTCGTCTGAAACACACATTCCCTCGCCTAAGGTCCTAGGTACGCTTGATGGTTATACAAATTATTTATAGGCAAGAGGACAAAACCCTAATTGGCCTATAGAGATGGGCCTAAGCCCAGGAGATAGGACCCGAAAAGTGAAAACAAGAGTGGACACTAAACTTCTGAATCAAATTATAATATTTGAGTAGAACTGGAAACTCCAACCTTATTTTAGCTGAAGCTAATGTGAATTTGTTTTATGATACTCATAGTTTGCACGAGCATTGAAGGAAAAAGGAGTTGCGGTGAAAGTGATTGTTTTTCCTGAAGATATACATCCAATTAACAGGTCATTTTTTTAAACTATGGTGTATCAAACTTTACTTGCGTTATTGATTTGTACCACAACTCAAGCGTTGATATGACATAACATTCATGTTTTCTAAATTTTATTTTTCTGTTTAACTTGACTCTCAAAAGTCATATCGACTTTCTTTTATAAAAGGCCTCAATTTTAACTTTCTTTTAAATAGTTTTACAAAACATTGGCTAAAACTACAACTTGGTTTATGTCGTTTTAAGTGAAAACATACAGTTGATAATTAATTGCTTTTAGGCCAGGTTTCTCTCTTTTGGTGGTAAGCTCGACAAGAAAATATAGAGGATCCGTATGTAAAAACACCTAATTTTCCGACTTAAAAAAATGTATATAATATTGGAGATAAGTGCATCCGCAGTTGTGTATATTCAATTTGTTTATACATGATTGATTTGTATTGCAGACCACAATCAGATTTTGAGAGCTTTGTTAATATAGGAGTCTGGTTCAAGAAATACTGCAAGTAAGGTGTAGCAGTACTGCCATCGACAGGTGGGCTTTCTAATAGATCTAAGTCGCATTTTTAACAAATATCATTTCTTGAATTTCAAACCAGATATTTCAACTTTCTACAATTATTATTCTGTAAATATCTTTCAGCCGATTGTTCTTGAATTCAAACATGCTGTTTTGACATCTCACATGAACAAGGATTGAAGTCGGCCGATGCAGATATTGGTTCATATATAATGAACTTAAAACAGATAGAACCTGGTGAGGTGTCTTACTCTTTAATGAATAGACGTAAGATTACCATTGTCTCTCAATCTCATTTTCTTACCTGAAATTTTAGTTCCTTTTTAAGATATGCGTTTTCGATTTAATTGGGTTCTAGATCTATTTCTTTTATATAAAATGTGGATTTAAAGATCACTGGGCTTTTTATATTTTATCCTGGCTTTATCTAAGAATTTGAAATATTAAGAATCTAGAACTTTTAGATTATTTTGTCATTCCAATCATTAGAAGAGAAAAAAGAACAGAGAGCTTTGGTTGGGCTAATAATTGGAAAGGTAGTTAGAAGTGTTGTTAGATGAGTTTTTTTTTAGTAATTATTGAGAATAACAAGCTTGCACACTATGATTTCTTTTGAAATATTAGTTGTAGTTTACGTAACTTAAAATCAGTTATCATTTGTGGCCAACTCATTTATAGAAGCAAACTGACATGTGGTCAGATGGCATATTTCGTTTTTGATTCCATGATCTACCAAATGACTCTTGAAATCAAGCGTTGCCATGTTCTATCGCTCAAACACGGGGTTTTTATCATCGAAATCAATGTTAGGTTAGACCTGAGTGTGTCTTAAAGAAAGAAGAGAAAATGTCAAGCTTGTAAGTAACACATTTGTAAGATGGGTACGGCTGTGGGTCAAGTGACCGTGCATCATCTTAAACATCTTGTAAACAAAGGTCGAAAACTGAAGGGACTCGATAGGCCCTCTAACGGTAACCCTCACATAAAGATTTACGTGGTAAAAGAGTGGAATGCGATTGGAGTGGTCAACCTCCGTTTCCCTTGGTAAATGCCAAATTTGTATGTGTTAGAATATTAACCCTAACTTGCATACATTTTATCTAGTGTAACTTAAACATCATGCGTTTAACCCAATTATTTATGAGTCAAAGGAGTTGGTGGGTTGGCGGGTTGGCGGGTAATAATCAAGTTGCAAACGTGTTAATTGGGGTAGTGGGCTTTAAAAAGTGAGTTAACGAAGTCATCCTATTTGATTAAACGTGTTGGCCGGCCGATCGGTTTAACTTAACGGGTAAACAAGTCAAATTAGACGATGTGTATTATTATTCAAATGTCTTTATTTTTTCAAAATGGTTTAGATATTACAATCTAAAAGCTAAATTTTTATTTATAACCACAACACAGAAAACCCTAAAGAAGCGGACAACCAAAATGACAGTCGATGGGGGTGGTCACTACGACAACTTTTGTCTTTTTCTTGATGCTTGTGTGGTAAACATTTTGTTTAGTAACATCCACACTTTTAAAACTTTTTTTCACAAACCATCATTGCCGATAGGGGTGTTTATTGGATCGCATAACGGATTATTTGGATGGGATTATTCAGATTTGAAAAGTTTTTATCCGATCCGATCCGAATAAGGAATTTTCTATCCGATTCGAATTTATCCGATTTCAATTTGGATCGGATTCGGATAATATCCGAATAATCCGAATAAACCAAATAACAATTTTTTTTGTTTTTTTGTTTTTGTTTCTTTTTTGTTAATTTTTTAATTTTTAAAATTTTATAAGTTGGAAATCACAATAAAAAATATAAAACTAAAAAAGATGAATTGTACGCAAATTCAAAATTAAAACATAATAGGTAATTGTATGAAACACGAATATTAGAATATCTAATTTAGAACGACGGTCAATTATTACATAATTATTTAAGATTATGACTAGATTTTGTAAATATTCACGTGTATTGAGACGAAAACATAATAGATACTTGAGTAATTAGTTCTAAGCTAGAAATATAGTTGAAGTCTTATTCGGATATCAGAATAAAAAAATTGCAATATCCGAAATCCGATCCGAAATCCAAATAAGGAATTCGGATTCAGATGCGATCCAATCCGAATATCCGAATAAGGATTCGGATCAATTTATTCGGATTTGGATCAGATTTCGGATAGTTTCGAATATCAGATTTTTTGAACACTTCTAATTGCCAGTCTCTAGAAAGACGAAAAAGGCCTGCATCAAAAATAGTTTTCATTTACTTTTAGAAGTTCCAAAAGCAACAAATTTATGTTTGTAAGATTTTTTTGAAAGACAGACTTAAGTTTGTAAATTACTTCTATCAACCACATCAAAAATCGAAATATCATTAGTCTTCAACTTACTAGTTGAAAATCAATTATGGAATTTAGTTTAGATGTTCTAGTTATTGCTATAATAAAAAAAAAATTTTGGTTGACATTTTTGCCAGTTGAAAGTCCAATATATATGATTAATCGTTTGATTTAAAACTTTGTTTCCTAATCTATCATATATACAACATATGCTTTAACCTTAAATTTTTCATATGATGATGGCTTTATATTTTGGATGCTTGATCATTGTTTTGATGTATTTAAAAATGATATAGGTCAACTATACTTAAATGATTTGCTAAATGTATAAGAACATGTACATGATTTGTGTTTATTCTCAATTGACAATTAGCGTTAATCCATAGTTATCATCACATCATGTTTCACGTCGTGTAAAAAATTGTCACCCCAAAATGTGATTATAGTGTTTGAACTACGTGGACTCGTTTAAAAACAATTATATTTAATGTCAATTGATCCTAAGGTACTTTTGCAATTCAGTGATAGGTTTAAATATACACGGTTTCAAGTTACATTTTCTTTGTGATCTTTTTATTTGGGCCAAGAAAGAAATAAAACACATATTTATATGATTTCTAAACCTTAACTACTATTAACACCCGTGTTGTGACGGGGCCGTAAAAACATGAAAAAGATAATAAAAAAACGTTGTTGTGAATTCGCACGTTGAAGGGGGTTGATAATATACTTAACTTTATGTAAGAAAATAAAACAATTATATCATTGATAACATTCAAAATTTTATACAAAACAAAAATTGTACGAACTTGTGCCTCGCGGTGGATCTATTCATAATACTTGGAAGTTTATATAGAAAAAATAAAACCGCTAACAAATTGACTTCCAAACATCAATTAAAATAAGTGTGTCACAAATATAAAAACTTCACAGTTAACAATATTAACGTCGATAGAAATTAGCACGAATAAATTTGAAACTTATAAAACATCATATTTTAAAAGTTATAAGAGCAATAAGAAAGTAAGTGTAAGAAAATCAAATCCTAACATAAGCCATGATCGGGCTTATACGTTTGTGATTTGATTACTTGTATATCTGACACACAACGTCGCTTTGAATGAAATTTACATCGAATGTAAATAAAAATAAGAGCATTGTGATGACAATTTGTAATTTTATAAAATATTATTGGATCAAGAAGAAGGCTAATGCAACCAAAACTATATCACTTAAGTTATTTTGGTGCTGCATGCAAAGGCTTCCGAAGCTTAACATGGAACTTCCGAAGGTTGTAGAGTTCTTCCGAATACAAAGGGAAAGACCAACTTCCGA
>BJCM01067049.1:0-11883 GCA_018326385.1 Flaveria bidentis | reverse complement strand
ATTAGAACAATTAACTAATATCCTCATCTTGAAATCTTTCAAATCACTAATTATTATAACAAATAACACTTAAATATTAGAATTTAACAATATAAACCCTAAATCCCTAAATTCATAGTGTAAAAGAGAAAAAAACCTAGAAAATTTACCTTGAACTCTTGATTTGGTGAAACAAAAAGATTAGATGAGTAGCAGCATGCAACGCACGTCGGTGGTAGCAATGTTGAATGGGACGGGGGGTAAACAACTGGGTGATCGGCGGACGATGGATGGCGGTGGTCGGTCGGTCGGCAACTGGGTGATCGACTACAGTCAAATGACCGAATGGGACAAGGGTGAACGGTGATAGTTGGGATTGGGGAATACCTGGTTATTTCTATAAGTTATTTGTGTTATGAGTATTTGGGCTTGTAAGTTTCTTAGAGTATTTAAGGTGTTTAAAATTTGGGCTTGTTTTAAATTTAGGCTTATTATTGAGAATTTTAGGCTAATTTGTTATTAATATTTTTATAAAATGTAATGTTTTTTTATTAAATATAGGAGTATTTTTATAAAATTTATAACTTTCTATGAAATGGTTGAGTTTAAAATTTTTTTAGGGGTAACGTAATTTTTTCTCAGGGGTAATGTAAAACCGTATTTTTTTTTTATTTTTTTTGTATAAAAACGTAATTTTTCTTTTTTTTTACACTACCCGTAAAACGTTAACGGGTAGTGGAGGCTACCCCTAAACATAAGGTATGTCCGCCTCTGAGGTCTTTACTAGTTACATACAACATAAGCCGAGAATGGCTGATAAAGTTACAATCATGTGATATATACCTCGATTTTATTACTCATTTATACCTCGATTTTATTACTCATTTATACTCGACTCTTGCAAGCGCAAAATGCCAAATGAAGTCCTCAGCTCCTTTGATCTTAGGGGTATGCAGAAAAACCGAAAACTGCAAAAATAAAGACCAATCCTTATTCGTAACCGGAAAAAACCAAACCAAATTATGAATTTGGTTTTCGGTTTGGTACCTAACCGAAACCGAAACTATGAGTACGGTTTTGGGTTTAGTTTTCGGTTATATATAGTTTTTGAATTCATTTTGTTCTGCTAACCAATTTAAGCGTATTTAATATGTTATAATTTATAAAATTTTGTAATTATAAGTTTAACCCAACTATCTGAGCCTTCAAATTTTAAAAGTGATTCTATTTTAGGTCAATAACTAAATTTTGTATATGCTAATTCATTCCCTAAATATTAAAACTGGTTTCAAATCTCAACTCTTAAATACTTAAAGTCAACTAGTTATATTTTTGAGAAACAAGATTCTTAACATTTCAAGAGTTTTATTATTTGATGTGTCTTCTTAGAAAATTTCAATTCCAATATAGATAATTTAAATACGGTAACATGTGAAACGAGAAACAGATTGTGAATTTAGTTTGTTTGGTTTAAAACCGAAACCGAACTGAATTAAATTAGGTTGAATTCGGTTTAGTTTTCGATTATGCCTAAAAATATATCAGAAATAAATACTCCTACTTGATGTCAGAGACATCCCTTATCCCAGACATACACAAACATAAGCAATGCTCTTATTAAAAATAAAAAATGCTCAAGGACATGATTGATCCTGTTTCTAATACGTTGGATTGTTGCACTAAACAAAACATAAGGTTTCCAAAGTTAATTAAAATATAGAACACAATTATTTTAGTCATAGTCAAGGCCGTCCCCGAGATTCTTCTATAATTTTTTTGAATCTCAATAAATTTTGGGTTGCGAGCGAGTAGAAAAATAGGCTCTTGTAGTATAAACTAAATAAACCGTACATTAAAAAGTTTATAATACAAAAATAATTGTTATACCAATAAACAAAACTATATTATTATAACAAAATAATCTAATTTTCTTACTTAAGTGAATTGTGAGGCTCTCATAATGTTTTTAAAGCAAAGCTCTTGATAAAATCTTTATAATCCATATTCTCTAATAGATCGTTTTCAATAACTACCATACTAATCCGTTAAGTTGTATTAAATTGGGTATTATTGTTTTATATTGGGTTTACATTGAGCGAAGATATTAAATTGAGTTTAAATTGGGTAAATGGTAGCGAGTTAAACAATTTAAAATGTTAATAGACTTTAAGGTTAAGTTTAATAGACTAGAATAATTAAAACTATTATTGAGTTTGTTAATGGTTATAGACTTATAGTTTTCTTCAAATGAATATATAATATATAAGAAAATTAAAATCTTCAAGCCCCTAAGAAAATCGGACCCTGGGCGGTCACCCACCCACCTCTTAGGGCCGCCCCCGCTCACTCTAGGAATATGATAACTTATTATGATCGCAAATGTGTCCGTCGGGATAAGATTAATCGTTCGAAAACACATTAAAATACAATCCAATCGTTGTGTTCCAAAATATGTGGGAGCTTCGTTTATGGACAGGCTCTCGGTAATTAGTGTATCGTATGTATTCATGATATTATGGCACCCAAACATGACTGATAGTTTAGGAAAAGTAGAAAAGAGTGATCAAGTTAAACATGGTCCGGTTTAGGTCATCGATAAAGATAACATATTTCGATGTCTTCCAAATGATCACTACAACTGTTAAATATTTAACTACTTCATGTTCGTTCGTTAAAAAATAAACTTCATGAACTGTTCACGAACACTTACCCAACGAGATTTCTTGTTCGTGTTCGTTCATTAAGAAAATGAATATGTTCATAAACTGTTCACGAACACTTACAGAACGCAAATGAACAAAAACAAAAGCAAATGAACACAAACAACTGTTCATGAACATGATGAACACAAAAAAAACTCATAAACACAAATGAATACAAATTATTATAGATTTGTTTTAGAATAAAATTTATATTTTTTATTACAAACATTACACAAAATCAATAAAAATAAATAAGTAGTTAACATAAATATCAAAAAATACTTGATATAATAATCATAAAAATAACTGACACATTAATTAAGAATATAAATGAACACTTTAACGAACATAAACGAACACATTATGAAACATTCACGAACGAACATTAACGAACATAAACGAACACATTATCCAACGTTCACGAACATAAATGAACGAACGTGGCTTGTGTTCATGTTCGTTCGTTTAACTAAACGAACGAAATTTTCTTGTTCATGTTCGTTCATTTACTAAATGAACGAACATAAATGAACTTCCTGCTGAACGGTTCACGAACTGTTCGCTGAACGTTCAGTTCATTTGCAGCCCTATATTTAACATGATGTATAATCTTTCACATTGAAAAAAGAAATTCATTTTATAGACAAACTGTTCTTTAAATGTCCCTTTAAGAAAAATTCTCTTTATTTTGTCATCTCTAAATACGAACGTAAACGACCTTGAAACATGGTCGTCCGCACTTAACTTTAAAGGTTAAAAAACAGTCACCGCGGACGGCCCGCCCATATTATGGGTTCGTTCGAATGAAAAGGCAGTCGTTCTGAGGGTTCTTCCGAGCTTTGTGTAATGTGTCAGATTTATGATTTTTATTATTATATTAATATTACTCATATTTTGTTTTTATCTTATAAGCTTTAAAATATAACATTTTATAAAATTTCAAAATATAACATTTTGACGTCCTTGTTTTTATGTATGTACCAACATAAATCTTGTTACAAACCGAGTGAGTTCAAATATATGATATAAGGGAAAAACAATATATGAGTGAAATTAATTTAATTAATATAATAATAAAATCATAAACTTTACACATATTTGTCAACATTTGGACGACTTCGTTCCGTTCGGACGAACTATCATAGGCGGCTATCTATATTTTGACACGTGATATTTTTTTAACATTAGAAAATAAGTTCGGACGATTATATTTTAAGGTTGTCTTCACTTGTATATAATGAGGACAAAATGAAGAAAATATTTTTCAAAAGAACATTTTGAAAAAGTATTTTTAGTAAAAGAGACATTTTGAAAAATATCTATACAAAAACATCTTATTATTACAAAATACAATAGCTATAGTGACATAATCAGTATCGAAAAGTAACTAAAACGTTTTTATAACCAAACACTCTAATATATGTTCTTATAGCTCTTTAGAGTAGAGGTGCACAAACCGGGTTGAAACTTGAAACAAGATCGGGTTTAGGTAAAAGTAATTCAAATCAAGTTTGATCGGGTTCTAGTTCAGGTCCGACCTGATTTCAAAAGGGCAAAATGGTTAAAAATGAGTGTATACCAGGTCGGGTTGGGGAAAAACCATGTTAAACCCGGGTTGGGGTGTGGAAGGGGCAAACCGATTTGAACCCTACGGGTTGGGCCCAGATTGGAGAGCTACCGGGTTGAACCCGGGTCAGGTTTGGGTCACGTTTTCGGGTCGGGTCGGGTAACCGGATTACGTTTTTTGGTTCTATCTGTAGACTACAGGCTACAGCCCAATATTAATACTGAAAGTATGCTACTGGGTTTTACACATGTGGATCAGTGGATGTTCAAAGCTCTTTTAAAGTTTAGCTAGTGCCCAATACTCGAGTAGTACAACTTATTGGGCCTGATACACTTTTATTTAAGGCCCAATTAAACTTTACGTTTTGGTTTAGCCCACATATCTATATTATTGTAATACCGTCACGGCGTCACGTTGTGTTTTCCTTGAACGATAGATATTTGGTCATATACTCATATTGCATGCATATGCATCAGATATTGTGAGGGAATGAAATCAACAACAACCAAAATGTTTTTTTCCATTCATACTTAATGTTTTATTTTATTCCGTCTTTTATTACTGTGTATCAAACGCTACTTAAAATATCTTTTCCCTTTGTGTTTGTGTCTATGTTTTGTTCTTTTGAGGGCGTTCTCAAACATTAACTCCAGTAACATGCAAGGCATATGAGGAATATTTTGTATTTTCCCCCATTGATTTAGAAGAAAAACATATATAAACCCTACCATGGACCACGGTTGCTCAAAAGCTTCACAATGATCAAGAAACGTAATACAAAAGCATTATGGTCAGTGCCATTTGTCGACCATGGAATGACCTTGCTAAGATGGGCATCAGTTGCAATGATAAGGTGACTTGCTTTTATGCTTGAGATCAAATGTTTAAATCTTACCGATGATATGTAGTGAAGTATTTTAAAAGTAAATTAAGAGTTATTATTACAAAAACAAAATCGAATAAGTTGATATACAGTTTGAACATGGGATCGTCTGTAATGTATTGGGAAATTTTAGTCATGCACGCAAGTCAAGTTTAAGAAGAGTGAAATGTTAAGTGACGAAGTAAAATACCTATTAATGAAATTTGGTAAATGAGGAGAAGATCATTCGAAAACTTTCATAGAATGTCAAATAAATCTTATAAATATGAAATCTTATAGACAAAGGCCTACAAAATTAAGTAAAATCTTCTGAAACAAATATAGGCCAAATATATTTAAGGTGTAAAGCATTTTTTTATAAAAAAGAAAACTATGAGTTGAAATATTTTACGCGGGTATAAGTTTTATAAATATTAATCATCTTCTTGATTAAAGGTCACGGAGAGAATATCAATTGAGATAATTTTCTAACAAAGGGAATAAGATTATAATAAAAATACTCATTATTCTAAAAAGGATAAAAAAAATATAAGGATACACAAGAAATACATAATGATAAGCAATTACGAGCAATAAAGATACAATAATGACAATCAAAAAGACACAATAAGCTACAAATACTAAAATTCTGAAATCTACAAGTTAAAAACCCAAAAGCTAAACCCTAAATACCAAAGTCGTAGAGTTCAACGAGCCAATGCCGTTGTAAAGAGTTAAATCGAAGTTTGTTTGAGTCGCTTTGTGAGTGGGTAAAAAAACCCTTTTTAGACATTTATAATATAGAGTATTTTCTCTTCAACCATATACATTAAATAAAGTCCAAGGAAAAAGGTTTATACCAATTAGGAAGAGATCAACTAAAGTGAGAAATGGATTAAGCCAAATTTCTGATTGTAAGTATGCATGCTTGCAAAACAAACTCTAGTACATCTCCTTCTTTAAAGACTAAACTCGCTAAAATTGATTTCGTTTTTGTTTAAGACCGTATATATATGTATATATGTATACATGTGTATATATATGTATATATGTGTGTATATATATGTGTGTATATATATATATTATATATATATACATATATACATATATATTTCTGGATACATAGAATCATTTGAGGAAAGGAGTCAAAAGGTCCTGTGTGTGTGTTTATATATATATATATATGTATATATATATGTATGTATGTATATATATATATACATATATATATATATATGTATATATATATACATATACATATATTATATATATATATATATATAAAAATTTTGACTCATTGAAACAAGGTTATTCTCTAAAGTGAAAAAGTAGATCACTCGATCCTCGGTCGTTTGACGGCTCAACCGTGGATCGACCATACGAGTACTAACTAACTTTTAATAGAAAATCCAAATATTATTAACAGAAGAAGAAAATAAATATTAAGAGTAAGACATTTAAATTTATGTTAATTGTTATTTTGTTGCAAACATCTATTGAATATCTGAAAATTCAGATACTACATATATGACTACTGGAAAAAATATCCGGAACTAAAGAAAAATATAACAAAGATTATATTTTGGATATTTAACTCATATTTGTTGTTCTAACATAAAAAATTATAATAAATATCATATTTCACGGAGAAGGGGGAAGCGAAAGTGAAAAGTGAAACCCTCTTATCATATATTAAATCTTATTTGTCTTTTTTATATGAAAGATATATGACGAATATTATACGTAAGATTTTTGGCTATACGAATTATCTGAACTTTTAGAATAACCATCCAAATCCAAATTTTGAAAGTCCGTACTTCGAAACAAACTTTCGGGTTTGAAATTTCAGGTTTCTCATTCAAATGTTCCTATTCGGATCTTTTGTACATTCATATCGCCAATTCATGTATTTTCATTTGGAGGGGTGATAACTACCCAAATAGCAAGAAGTAAAAGTAGTGATCACCACCCTGTTATTGTCTTATTGATACGTTCAAGGAATGATTATTACATGTTAATACTACTTATGGTAAAACTTTTTCAAATGAGATACTCAAAATAAAACTATGCAATCTTAGGTGTTTACTTGTTTTTTACCGATTAAAACTGATTCTATATTTTATACGTAAAATCACCACGCCTCCGTTAATATATCATGATTTAAACATGCAACCATTTGGTTATATAGTACATCACTTACCATTAGAACATCCCTTTTGAGACTTCTTGTGTTTTTACCAATGTTTTCAGAACCATATCAGACGTCGAACCGGACGCTTTACTAGTTTGGTGGTCGGACCAGATTTAACTATATTTATATATGTAATTAAATATAAGTAATTTATATATGTATTTTATAGTTATATATAAAATTTAACTATATTTGTATATCCAACGTATTAGTTTATGGTTTAAAACCTCGTTTTTACCCATAAAAAAACAAAACAAACAAAAAACCGTTCCGAACCGGTCCGGTTTTCCAGTCCGACCACCGGTTCGACCCCTAAAACCGAACCATAACAGACCGGACCGGCCTGTCCGATCTGGTATCCAAAACATTGGTTTTTACTTTACAACTAGGAAATCGGTAAGGGGTGTTCATTCCGGTTTGACGAAAATTATGAAGCGAACCACTAATTACAGTTAAAGAACAATAAATCAAACCACTCAAGTTGGGAGGGTCCTTCCTCGACCATTTTAACGTGTTTGATGATTCACTTTTGACGGTTAGAACTGAACTTCTATTTTACTTTTTCAAAATCATTATATAAATAAAAACGAAAAAATGAAAAACAATATTCATGATTAAAATTTAAACACATAAGTACATGTTTAATAATGAAATAATACTTGTATGAGAAAACAACATTTCCTTGGAACAATATGAATGTTTTATGCTTAACTTACTATATTATTACAAGAAACTTTTAACACACTGTAATGTATTAATTTTAATTATTATCATCTGAATTAAAGTTTTTCTAATTAGATTAAACCCTAGAGTGATTATTAAGTAAAAACTATTTAAGAAATAATTTATATATGCGTGTAGAGATGGGCATTTTACATAATTAAGCTTCGAACTATTGAAGCTTCAGGGCTATCGGCATCGATGGTGGATAACAATTCCGAAAGTCGATCGCTAAGGTCATCAACCTCCCTATGCAAGCTTCTCACATATGTGCAGGTTTCTTGCAGCACTTTTGAAGCAGATGACTGCATTTATAAAACAAACAAACATATCCAATAATATTATTTCAGTATTTATATGTTTGATTAATATCATGACAATAAGAATAATTATTATAACAAGTATTAACCTTGTTAGATCGCTGAATACGAGTCCCTGGAAGAAGCTGTTGTAATTTGGAGATGAGTTGTATGATCTGATCATCGGTGATCCTCGAAGCTCCGGATGACGATTGTCTTGATCTTCTGCTTGACATTATTATGTGTGTGATCGTGAATGAGTGATTGTTTGTGATATGTGTATATACTATACAGATAGAAAAGGTTAACAGGAAATTTGCTTATATATAGAGCAAACAAGTGGTATATATATAGTGAAAGAGAGAGATGTGTAATGTTTAAATTAAGGTATTAAATAATTTAAACATTAAGTTAAAGTTTTATAAAATATGAATCATGTTTCAAACTTTCAATGAAAAAGAAAAAAATTATAATTCGAACTCCATGAATCACGATCTCGTTTTCTGTCAAAGCCTTAAGCCGGTTTATTTAAAGGTATTAGATATTTATATTAATTAAAAGCTTTTTAATATTTAAATCATGTTTCAATGAAAAAGAAAATTATCTATACTATATATAAAACATATGGAAAAGGTATTTTAAGATACCATTAAATTAAGAACACTTACCTTATTAATTACATAATAACTTTATAATTACTATAAATTACATAAAATTTTACATTATCTACCCATAAACCAAAAAAAATTAATTTGTTTTAAGATTTATGTTATATCAATCTATCATGTTTAAAACTTTTTATACTACATTCGTAAATATGTATTTTTTAAATGTTTTAATGTTTTGCTTAACCGATATGTATTTTGTAAAATACAATAACTTAATGCATAAAAGTACAAGTCATCATGCAATCTATTTATTTGGTGTTTTAATTTTTAGCTTAGAAAAAATATAATAAACTTTTGTAATATTGCTATAAGATTAACAAAAATTAGAAATATGTGTCGGATGTAAAATGTTGTCCCGCAGCATTACGCGGATACCCTTCTAGTATATTTTGAAATCCATGAATCACGATCATACTCCTCGTATTTCTATCAAAGCCTGAAATTGTTTTATTTAGTAGCTAATTAGTTTAATGATTCTTATTTAATAATACACTTCAATATTATAGGCATATAAGTATTATTATTTATAATGTAACTATAATGAAAAAGATGTTCGAGTAAAATCGCTAGGACGAAAGAAGCATGCGGCACATGACTCATTTTTCACTACTAATTATTAATCTCACCTCCCCCTTTCTTTCTCATGCATGTTGTTTCCTTATAGCATTCATAGCAGAAGCTTCATTTTCATATATATTTTAATTAAATTTTACATTTTTTTACAATTAAACTTTGTTTAAATTTCATATCTTATTCTCTATATTTATATTTATCTAACTTATAAAAACTTATTTTATTATTGTTTCTTTCTTTCATATACTCATAAAAAATATAGAGATTGACGAATAGTAAATTTTTATGTTTAAAAATTATTATTCATAAAACTCTAAAGTTTGGAGTTAGAGAAGTAGATGGAAATGCTAATAAAAATGTAAATATAAGAAATCTCTAAACAATAGAGATGAAGATAAAAATAAAGTCTGAATACTTTTATCATATCTTTTTTTATATCTAACTTTCTTTTTTGATATATTTTCGTTACCGTAGGGAGGCTCCACCGTTAAAGAAAGTAGTTAATGCTTAGAGCATTTATATTTATGGGCCTTCAATTTATTTATTTATTTTGTTTTTTATGATTTGACTACGTTTGATCATAGTAATTAGACCTGGTAAATTTAACCCAAACAATAAAAAATAGGTCTATTTAGACTTATAATATTAGACTGTGGGTGGTTTTGGGCAACATATTATTTCCAAAAGCGTCTAAGTACGGGTCACATTGGGCTATAGAAAAGAAGTTGCGGGTCAGAATGGGTGGTTACAAAAGAGCATGAGTCATTGGCTTTAGGTTACTCATAGTTTATCACCCGACGTGCTGACCTAGAAGAACGCTTTACGAATTAGGTTTCATCCTTTAAGCTCTATTCTCTCTTATTTTCTTCACGAAATGAGTTTCCTTCTTCCTTGAATAGTCTCCGTTCTTACGAAGTACTAAATCAGTCTAACCATGAATGACAGTCATTTATAATTGTCCGGTCGTCATTTTGGTTAGAACTCGATTAGACCCGTACTCATTATGGTTAGAACCCGTTTTGACCCATACTCATTTTAAAAAAATGTAAAATGACACTTTTTTGAATTGACCCATTCTGACCCGAACCAATATGACCCATTATTTGAAACAATCCGTCTTGACCCGTTATCCTGCCTAACCCAATCCGTCCATTTTGCCGGACATAATAGTAACATTGTATATCAAATTCTTCCTCAATCACAACTTCTAAGCTCTTAATCTCTGGTACTTTTGTTGCGATTGGAATCACCGGACAACCAACAATGTCGATTGCCTTCTCCTTTGCAATATTGTGCTATAGAAACCATTTGATGAAGTCTTAAACGACCAATCCTGACAACCAACCATTTATGAGCCCTACCTGGTGACTTCTGGTCTGTCTCTCTATGATACTAATTTAGACTATTTTCATTGATTATATACTAAACTAGCATTGCCATTCGTATATTACATGTGTTGAAAAAATTAAAGTAAATTAATATAAATATAAATTATTAATTACTATTAATAAGTTTGTAATATATACACATGTGAATATAGATAAATAAATATGGATATATTTAAATTACATGAAAGAATTAAATACATAAAAAATAATATTAACGTTTACGAATCTCTAAAATGTTTTCTTATATACAAATATTTATCCAGATGTATTCAACAACTTCTCAATCTTAAGAAATTATCTTTTTAGAATGTTCTTCTGTATTATAATGTCATATAATTAAAAATATAAAAATCAAGAATATTAAGGTTTATCATTAAAAACTTGTTTCATAAATCCAAGTGTTCGTAATATTGTAAATGAATGCATAAGAAAATGAGTCAAAGATAATGATTGTGTATATAATGAAGAGGTAAGAAGGGTGCAAAATACTTATAATCTTTGATTATAGGAGAAGTTATTTCTTAAAAAATTATCAAATGTCTTTGATAGTGGAAGAACTGTAACACCCGGCTTTTTATACCAACAATATTGTTTGTTTTACCCACAATAAGCTCACCATATCTGCTTGAAGTTTTCTTATCTGCTTGATGTGCCTCTGAGCTGGAATGTGCCTCAACCATGGCAACTCAGCCCACTGACACCTCAACTGAGGCTGTTAGTGAGCAGAGGAAAACCAGCAGCCAAGAACCTGAAGCTGGTGATAAAAGTGAGGACTTTGGTCCAATGCTCTCATCCCCCAATGAGTCTTCTGATGAAGATGAGGGGAACTTAAGACTAAAGGTGCAACAATTGTCTACAACATGCACCTATTTAGTCTCAAAGGTCAGTCACCTTGAAACTCAAGTGACTGTCCTTCAGAAGAGGGTCAATGATC
>BJCM01067048.1:0-18394 GCA_018326385.1 Flaveria bidentis | reverse complement strand
ATATATATATACATACATATATATATATACATATATATATATACATATATATATATACATATATATATACATATATATACATATATATATATACATATATATATCAAACCGTTACTCATGGTCGCGAGGCCGTTTCAAACTCATAACTGCTCATAATTAGAATTATCCGACCGTTTATCACCTTTGATTCGAAACCGAAGTGCCACCTTCAATCTACGATCGGTTTCATCTCAGAAATCAATGTTATCAATCAAATTTATTGATCAAAAACGTTTCTAAGAGAATTACGAATTAAACATACCAATAATTGCTATTAACACCATGTAATTGCAATCAAATCAAAACTTTAACTCCAGAACAAAGTTTAAACTCGTTTGATTGTAACAGTCACAATTGGGACAATAAAATCATAGTGAAACCTTCGAATCGATCTCCTTGAACCTCCTGTAACTTCAATTTCAAACAAAACAAATCCATTCACCCTCCCGAAACCCACATTCACATCGGACCTGCAACTTACTCTAACACTATCTACGGAGGATCTTAATTAGCAATTGAAGGTGGGTTTTGATTCATAAACACCCTCAAAAGCTTTACCAGAAAGTAATTGGATTCTAATCACTGTTTGCATCTCGAATCAAAACCAATCGCTACTCTTGTTCATTTGTTCATCCTCTATTTCAATCAATCCAGGTAAATTAATTACATGCACACACTCGTTTTTGGATGAGCATCAAAAAATCTAAGTTTAATTCGCTTATCGATTCAACATTCATGTTCAATTTGATCGAATTCAATGCAGGGTTCATACGGATTTAAGGAAAACTGGAATTAAAAGTTTTTAGTAAAATTTTGGACAACTGTAACAGATCTGGGCCCTTGGCCCAATGGTAACACACACAACATATACACGGGCGACCCGGGTTCGAACCTGGGTACCCACATATATTTTTAAAACAGTTTTTTATCAAATTAGATTTAAGAAATCATTATTATATCATAACATTAATATAAAATTGTTTTGTTAACTAATATTATTTTAGAAATTATTTATTAATTTCTGAAAATTCTAAAAGTTATAATCTCACTTTTATTCAAGGCTTAAATGTTATAAAAAACTTATTTATTAGTTTTATATTTTATATAAAGAAATCACGTTTAAACAAACTTAAACTATTTCAAATTATTTTAAATTATTATTTTATAAAATCTAAATAATTAACTATTCACTTAATTATTTTGACCAAGAGTTCAAGTAATTAATTTAATATTAATTATTTAACTTCTACACTTTAATATTCATTCAAACGCTTTACATTAAATGTTTTAAATATATTTAGTTACTTTATTCCAATTATTATCAATCAATATTTTTTATTTAAATTCATTTTCTCTATTTTATTTAATCATGGTAAACCAAATACATTAGTTTAAATCATTTGTAAAGCCTAAATCCCAAATTAGCACCCTAGTTTTTGCAAATCAATCTAGCCTTCGATCATTACATTGTTTTTAAATTAAGACACTATTTCTTAGGTTAATCCGTGAGGAAACCGTTGAAGTCTAATCTTTCGTATTATTCAAATCAATTTATTACCATTTGAGTATTCATAGCCCTTTTTATGTGTTTTATATTTTGGGGAAATCATGTGATTCAATATTCAATCACTGTTTTTCATTGTTATTATATTTCATTCTAAATTCAATTCAAGACATGCTATGTTATTACTTGCAAATATGTGTTCATAGTTAGATAAACTTGATAACACGATCATTAATTCATACAACCACGGTAACAATAATAGATCTATTGGTTTGACAAACCCACCCCATTTGTTTAGTCGTGTGGTGATTTGAACCGGAATCATTCATTCTATAAGACTTCGTCTTCGGACCGAGTCAATTCAGTCATTAGGTTTGATTGTGTTGGTTTGTCTGTTATGTTACACTATTGCATTGACAATGCATGTGAATTGAATTGATTACAATCATTTTTAATCAATCTATATATGTATCAAACATGTGTTTACTCACCGGCTAATTCGTTAGCTGACTCATTACTTTTCACATGATTTCAGGAATAAAGACTAGTGGACTTCTAAATGCACACTTAGGATTTAGACTTAGTCAAAGTTAAAGACAAATTTCATTATGTATTTAAATGATTGTATTGTATGGATTGATTAGTATTAATAAAAGAAAATGACATTTAATATTATTTTAACGTATTTACTACCATGTGCTATGAGCAATCGATTCACATTCATCTTCTTCGATGATTCCGCCGTCGGTCGGGGTGTGTCAGATTGGTATTAGAGCCATGGTTATACTTTGATTCTTATCTATGCACACATGATTCTCAAATCATATTTTAGCATTGTTCCTAAATCAAATGGTTTTCAAATTTTGAGTTTTGAATTGTCATCCATGGTTTTCAAACCTCATCAAAGTTGGTGTCACATGACTGAAAACATGTAATGCCAAAAGAGTGAGATGCCTGTATCTCGAGGTATTCTGTCTAGGCAAGGTATTCATATAAATCCAAATCAACCGATGGATCCATTTACCTTACCTGGGAACCCTTGGGATGAGTGTCTGCTTATAGGTACGCATGTTTTCATTAAGGTTATGGTTGACCTAATAGTTTGATATGTCAACGTATTCGTTTGGTTTGCTAATCGAACGTTTACACTCGAAACGTCTTATTGTTATTTTAAATCATCATATCATCAATTTAACTTTTTGAAATTATAAAACACATTATCCGATAATCATAAAAGTTTTCCAAAATCTTTTAGCATGTCTTCTCGTCAAAACCGATCCCGATCTGGAAACTCCGGCCCCAAGATTGTTGCCATTGTGGCACGTGAAGTTGCTGTGGTCATCCCGACACTGCTTACCCATTTGAATCAAGGCACTAACCCTGTTGACAATCCAACTGTACCTAACCCTCCACGAGCTGTACCTACAAGCACTTTAGTTCTTGCAATCCCACCAAGTTCAGCGGGACTGAAGGAGCCACTGGGCTTTTAATATGGTTCGAGAGTATCGAGAATACTTTCCTCAATAGTGGGTGTCCTGAGAATATTAAGCTTCGTTATGCTACAAGTGTACTTCAAATGAGAGCACTCACTTGGTGGAACAGGGAAAAACGAACCCGTGGAACTGATGCTGCCATGGCATTGACTTGGAATGAAGTCAAAGAACTCATGACTCGGGAATTCTGACCTAGAAATGAAATCAAGAAACTGGAAGCTGAATTCTGGGATTTATCCTAGGAAAGTGGAGAAAACCTAACCTATACCAACAGATTCCATGAGCTGAGTCTGCTTGTTCCTCATCTAGTCACTCCTTTGTCTCGGGCCATTGAGAAATACATCGGTGCTCTTCCTATGTAAATTCAAGATACCGTTTGGGGAAGAAATCCTATAACCCTGGAAGACACTATCCGATTGGCTGCCCAATTGACTGTTAATCATGCCAAAGCTGGAACATTGACAAGAAAGGGAAGGAAGAAGGAAACTGAGAAGCCTTCTACTGAAATGACCAAGGAAGACGAGCCTAGAACTTCTAATGATAAGAAGAGGAAGGCTAAGTCTCAAAACTTTGTTATGGTTACCCCTACTGTTCCAGTTAATCAAGTTTCACCAACTCATCCACCGGTTTCTGTTAATCAAGCCCCGATAAAGAAACCATATACTGGACCTTTTCCGCAATGGAACAAATGCAAGTATCACCATCCTGTTCACACACAATGTCATAAATGCACCAATTGTGGTTATTTTGGTCATACTTCCAACACGTTCAAGAATGTTGCTAAGGCTCAAGTTAATGCACCTGTAATCCAACATCCTCTTATGATTACTCAAGGTTGTGCATGCTACCAATGTGGTGATCCAAATCATTTTCGCAACCAATGTCCTCAACTCGTTAACACTGTTCCTGTGGCTCAAGGGCGTGCTTTTAACACCAATACTCCATAAGCTTTAGTCTTAATTGATGCCAATTCAATAAAAGTTTGTATCTTTATAATTTAAGTAATTGCTTGTTTTCCTCATGCTCATGCTATCAAATCAAGTTTGTATAATTTTTTTCTTCTTTACACTAATCCATGACAAAACCAACCTATTGGCTTGCACTGTTTGAAATATAAAAGTTGTTAGCCAAAATCCCAATTCAATTTATGACTATATTCGCTTTGTCAAGAAACTTTCAAATATCCTCACTTTTCATTATAATTTTTCTCCTGACTAAATTTTGGAATGAAATTTTCTAAAGTTGGGGAGATTTTAACATCCGACCCATTTTGGTTTTTTTCTATGCAATGGAAAATTTTTCATAATTAAATCATTATATATATATACATATTTTGATGGTTTATAAAAAACTGTAATTGTGTTAATTAATAGAAACCATAGATTTAGTTATCCAATTTTCATTTATTAAGTCATATAAATCTATTTTGTAATAATTTTGTTGTAAATCAAATATTTATAAATTCATGAAGTTAAATTTTAGTTATGAGTCCTTTTTACCTATAAAACTAGAATATTCAATTTAAAAGATTTTACAAGATTTAGAAAGTTATAAAGTTTTATTACTTTAATTAAAATAAAGGTTATTAAGTCCAGGGTTTAGATTGTAATTTTTAAAAAATTTAAATCGAAGGTTTCAAACATGAAATATTAACTCTTGTAAATCAAGGGGTTCAAAGTGTAACTTTGTTTTGACAACACAACCCCCTCCCCGTCACCCTTTCTGTTTCCGGCCAGACCTCCGGCCGAACTCCGGCGAGGTCCAACCACATCCAATCAACCTATTTCCAAGAGTATCAAACCGTTACTCATAGTCGTGAGGCTGTTTCGAACTCATAACCGCTCATAATTAGAATTATCGGACCATTTATCACCTTCGATTCGGAACCGAAGTGCCACGTTCAATCTCCAATTGGTTTCATCTCAGAAATCAACATTATCAATCAAATTAATTGATCAAAAGAGTTTCTAAGAGAATTATGAATTCAAACATACCAATAATTGCTATTAACACCATGTAATTACAATCAAATCAAAATTATAACTCCCGAACATAGTTTAAACTCGTTTGATTGTAACAGTCACAATTAGGACATTAAAATCATAGTGAAACCTTCGAATCGATCTCCTTGAACCTCCTATAACTTCAATTTCAAACAAAACAGATCCATTCACCCTCCCAAAACCCACATTCCCATCGGACCTGGAACTTACTATAACACTATCTTCGAAGGATCTTAATTTCCAATTGAAGGTGGGTTTTGATTCATAAACACCCTCAAAAGCTTTACCCGAAAGTAATTGGATTCTAATCATTGTTTGCATCTCGAATCAAATCCAAACCAATCACTATTCTTGTTCATTTGTTCATCCTCTATTTCAATCAATCCAGGTAAAATAATTACACACACACTTGTTTTTGGATGAGCATAAAAAACCCTAAGTTTAATTCGCTTATCGATTCAGCATTCATGTTCAATTTGATCGAATTCAATCTAGGGTTCATACGGATTTGGAGAAAACTAGAATTAAAGTTTTTAGTTAAATTTCCAACAACTGTAACAGATCTTGGACTTGGTCCATCGGTAACACACACGGCATATAATCGAGCAACCCAGGTTCAAACCTGGGCACCCACATATATTTTTAAAATAATTTTTTTAATCAAATTAAATTTCAGAAATCATTATTATATCATAACATTAATATAAAATTGTTTTATTAACTAATATTATTTTAGAATTTATTTATTAATTTCTGAAAATTCTAAATGTTATAATCTCACTTTTAATTAAGGCTTAAATGTTATAAAAAACTCATTTATAAGTTTTATATTTTATATAAAGAAAATCACATTTAAACAAACTTAGAAACTATTTCAAATCATTTTAAATTAATATTTTATAAAATCTAAATAATTAACTATTCACTTAATTATTTTGACGAATAGTTCAAGTAATTAATTTAATATTAATTATTTAACTTCTACACTTTAATATATTCAAATATTTTACATTAAATGTTTTAAATATATTTAGTTACTTTATTCCAATTATTATCAATTGATATTTTCTTTATTTAAATTCATTTTCTCTATTTTATTTAATCATGGTAAACCAAATACATTAATTTAAATAATTTGTAAACCCTAAAACCCAAATTAGAACCCTAGTTTTTGCAAATCAATCTAGCCTTCAATCATTACGTTGTTTTTAAATTAAGACACTATTTCTTAGGTTAATCCGTGAGGATACTGTTGAAGTCTAATCTTTCATATTATTCAAATCAATTTCTTACCAAGTGAGTATTCACAGCCCTTTTTATGTGTTTTATATTTTGGGAAAATCATGTGATTCAATATTCAATCTTTGATATTCATTGTTATTCTATTTCATTCTAAATTCAATTCAAGAAATGCTATGTTATTACTTGCAAATATGTGTTCATAGTTAGATAAACTTGATAACACGATCACTAATTCATGCAACCAAGGTAACAATAATAGATATATTGGTTTGACAAACCCACCCTATTTGTTTAGCCGCGTGATGATTGGAACCAGAATCATTCATTCTATAAGGCTTCGTCTGCGGACCGAGTCAATTCATTCATTAGGTTTGATTGTGTTGGTTTGTCTGTTATGTTACACTATTTCATTATAATTCTTGACATTGCCATGTGAATTGAATTGATTACAATCATTTTTAATCAATCTATATATGTATCAAACCTGTGTTTACTCACCGGCTAATTCGTTAGCTGACTCGTTACTTTTTCACATGATTTCAGGAATAAAGATTAGTGGACTTCTAATTGCACACTTAGGATTTGGACTTAGTCAAAGTTAAAGACAAATTTCATTATGTATTTAATTGATTGTATTGTGTGGATTGATTAGTATTAATCAAAGAAGATGATATTTAATATTATTTTAACGTATTTACTACCATGTGCTATGAGCAATCGATTCATATTCGTTCGCCCCGATGATTCCGCTGTCGGTCGGGGTGTGACACAATAATCTTGTTGATAGCTCGATTGTCAACACACAGGCACCAAGTGCCATCTTTCTTTGGAGTTAACAAAGCAGGAACAACACAAGGGCTCATACTTTCACAAACATGGCACTTTGATATCAACTCCTCAACATGTCTTCGTAACTCCTCATGCTCTACTGGGCTCATCCTGTGTTGTGGCCTGTTAGGCAATTGTGATTCAGGTTCTAGATCAATAGGATGTTGGATGTCACACAAAGATGGCAAACCATCATGCAATTCTATGGAAAAAACATTAGAAAATTCTTCAAGTAGAGGAACCATAGCATCAGGAACATCAGCACTCTCAACCACTTCTTTACCTATCATCAAAAAAACATCATCCCCAGCCTTCAGCTCATTCTCAAACTGAGAAAGAGTCAACAAATTAGCAGTAGGATTGGTAGCCACTTCCTTTGGTTTAGTGGGTAACAATGTTATCTTCACGTTATCAAACAGGAAACTATAAGTATTAAACCGCCTATTGTGTTCTACGTTGTGATAATATTCCCAAGGTCTACCTAACAACAAATGGCACGCATCCATGGGAACCACATCATACTAGACTTCATCCTTATATGTTTTACCAACAGAAAAAGGAACAAGGGTACGCTTGGTTACTGGGACCTCACCTCCCTTCTTAAGCCATTAGAGGTTATATGGTTTAGGATGGTTCTCCGTTTTCAAGCTCAACTTTCTAACAGCCTCTTTAGAAACTAGATTTTGATAGCTCCCTGAATCAATAACAAAAGTACAAACCTTCCCCAGCATGGTACATGTTGAATAGAAGATGTTATGCTTAAGCCAATCATTATTATTTGCCTTTGGTGTATAGCATGAACGTCTAACCACCAGGCATGTCCCTATGTCTCCAGCCACCTCCTCTTCCACATACTCAAGCTCTTCATCAAATATTGGAGTGTCTTCATAATTTTCATTAGCCTCACCACCATCTTCCTATTCCTCAGGGTCAACAAACATGTTTCTTTTACTGGTTTTCTTACATTCTGACTGTCGATGACTAGTCTCCCCATAGTTGAAACACTTCATGCTATTATCGCTGACTCCTTTAAAAGGCAGTCCACTACTACCAACACCCTATTTTGTTTGGCTAGGCACAAAACGAGATGTTGTGTTACTCGAACCCGAACCTCCTCCAATAGAAGATGAAATACCACTATGCCGGTTTTGTTTTTCAAAAGCTAGAGCATGTTGATGAGCGTCAGAAAGTGTCACCGAATCAAACATGTTAATGAATTCCATCATCTGAACCCTTAGTCCACCAATGTCACAAGAAACAAGTTGTTCTTTAGTTTCTTGAATATCATTTCTTGCAATTAATTGGTAGAATTCCGTTCTGTAGTCCTCAACAGACATGGACCCTTGTCTTAAATTTTGTAACCGCTGGTACATTAATCGTTGGTAATTATGAGGAATAAAGTTGGCCCTCATGCACTTCTTCATCTTCCTCCAAGTTGTGACCCTTGGCTTTTCCAACTCTCTCTCGAGTCAATTTCAATTTTTGCCACCACGCAAAAGCCCTCCCACGTAGCCTGGTAGCGATAAATGAAACCTTTTTGTCTTCAGGAACCTCTTTGAATTAGAACACTTCTTCAACAACAACAAGCCAATCAATGAATTTTTCCGGGTTCAAAGTATCACCATCGAATTTAGGAATACTGGTTCGCATTCCTGCCTCCCAATGCCTATTATCACCCCTATCACCCCTTCGATTAAATGGTACGTGTTCATCAGAAGTAGAATCGTCACCCTCATAAAATGGATTTTCATTATCTACCGTTTCATGACGGTGATGATTACGCCCTCCCCGATTCATCAGATCTTGCATTTGATCAACAAGCTGATCAAAAAATTTGATCTAACCACTCTTCCATCCGAGCCATAATACGTTGTTTCAATTCTTGCTCATGAACATCATTAAGAGGTCTTCTCCGTGGAGGTATCCTGATCAAGAAATTTGGCTTTGATACCAACTGATGCAGTCAGAAATAGAAAGATAGATAATTAAACCTGTTGATTCACGAGAATACCAGGAACAATTCTTCTAACTATCATTGATTCACAAAGAATACCGATAATCAAAGTTTACACTAACACACACTGTGATAGAGAGAAAAACAGATTTTTTTCATAAGCTTCAATAATATTTCACCCATCCCTTACAATCATATAAAGAAGCAAAACCAAAGTCGAATGATCCACATAACATAAACGTGCCAAAAACTAGGCCAGATGTAAAGCCCAACAAAATGTAAAAATAAGACAAAAATTAAAATAACTCATAAAATAAGCTGTTTTTGGGCTGAAACGATGACCCAAACTGCCTACAACTATTTGTGAAAACGTGCTCCTCGGTCCAACGGTTGTTTTGACTGGTCTCGGGCCCAAAACGGAGACTTGTAGCCCAAGTTCTGACCATTTCAGTGAAGCCCCTTTTGATAAGCGATCTTGAGCCTCCAAAAAAACTAAAACTTGCTTATTCGCACTTGGGCCCACATCAAGGGGCGAGCCCTTCAATGTGGTCTTGTTACTCAATCAATTAGTGACGTCCACAATGAATAATTTTCTTATACATATTAAAATAAACTATTAAACCTTTTTATTTTGTATTTGTATTACTAATGAAAATTTGCATGACAAATGGCCGTCAATAAAAAGTAGAAACTAATGATCAATGCAGCTCATCATTATCATAACTTTGATGGGTAGAAAAAAAATCAGGAGTGACATCTTTGTTATCAATGGCAACTTCTCCTAAAGTACTAATTAATTAGGATGTTAGCAGCAGTTAAGATTAGTGGTAACTAAGGTAGTATGGATAAAATTACTGTTGATGCAGTTTATTTTAATGGTTTTCCTTGCTGATATAACAAGACAGTTGTCACACTAGCTTGTAAGCGCTAGCTAGCATACTTAACACAAAGACTAGTAACGTTCAACTTGAAATATTAAGATACTTTTCTAAAAGAGGTATTTGGTCTATATTTGGTATATTTTTAAAGAATAGAAAATCACATATTCATTTTCTTTATCAATTTAACGGTCATGTTCACATGATTAATTGAGATAAACCCATCCTTTGCAACTTCTGAAATATACATGAAATTCAATATGTAAACAGCCTAGTTTTTATTCCAAGCTTTCCATCTTTGTTTATGTAGTGAAAATCTGATATCTTAGATCGACCATTTAGTACTAAAGGGCTGGTCGTCCAATGGGATATATGTGTACATATTGATGCCCCTTTCTTATGATCAAGATTAAGGTTTGAGTCTTATAGTGAATAATGATATATATTTAGTAGTAAGATTAAAAGGGCATGTTTGATGCCAGAAAAAAATAACTATTACATCATTTCCTTGATCACAAACAACATCTAGTTATGTAATGGGCTAGAGCATACTAGGCCTACGCACCCTAGCCCAGCCTACCTTAGTAATTTTATATGAATGTCTTACAACTAGATACTTAGAGCATACTTTAGCGTGTTTTTCCTCCTTAATTTGAGGTCTCATTAGATTATTAGAGACAGTAGAGCTAACACTAACTAGGTTTTTGTATTTTATAATTTTCTTCTGTAATCTTATAGGTTTAGATCTTTGAGCCAGCTTTTTGCTACTAATTTATGGAAACCCCCTTGAACATGGGTGGCATATGACATATTATATCACAGAATAATAAATAAAAAAACATTACTTTGACAAAACTATAAAGCAACATGCAATGCACCAGATTAAGAGAACAATGACTTTGTTATCTCGATCTAACATTGCTAAGCGTGCCTCTGTGTGCTCAAGTAAAATAAACATCAGTTCTTTGATTAAACAAACATCAATACAAACAAAACTTGTACACTGTTCAGCAGACCAATCTGTATTTACAAATTGTAAGGTTGATCTAAAGCCACTTGTTAGTTTTTACACCTATTGAATGTGTGTTTTGTGGGGGTTGGATGGGAATCAGCAGCCTTCAGACATTTCATTCAAAATTCCAAACGAAAAGTGGATAAACCATGTGAGCCTCAGTATTTGTTACTGATTAAAGGACAAAGAAGGAATCATTTCTCGTAGACCACATGTTATTAGTCAATCTAGTGTGTGCGTCTCTATGTTAGATTCTAACTAGAGATGGTTAGCTCAGTTTTGGTGGTTTGTTGTCATCTTAGATCATAACACGCGCTTGAAACTGAGTTAGTTTATGATTATGATTTTCCTCCAAACGGACGATGGATGGATAGATGTTATGTGTAAGTTAATCATGCAAATTTGTTATAAACCAAAATGAAATTCGATGGTTGTGGTATTAGATCTGTGTAAGATATGATGATGACATGATATTATTGTCTTTATTGAATGTGAATTCAAAGTGATGACTGTAGCGTTTGCTTTACATGTTTCTGCACCAATTATGTCTTTTAGCGGCTTGTGTTTAACAAAACAAATTACAAGGGTTTGTTCAGATACGAAATCTTTCATCTTTTATTGAAAGATCTGATGGTTGTGTTTTCTATCCTTTTTCCCTTGACCAAGAATGACCTTTTCTGCTTGTAGGGTACAAAATTTGGCATATAAGCTTATGGGTATGCATGCATTATTGATTTTTTCTGCTAACTTTTTGTATGTTAAAGTTGAATTAAAATCAGAGGCAAAACCAATCAGTAAGGCGTCGACATAATTTGTTGTTTTCTTGTGTATAAAAGTTGAGCTTTTTGTAAGAAAATCATGAATTGTACTCTTTATTAGTAGTCTGTAGTATAACAAAACAGACTATGACAACCATTATTTAGTGGGTTGTCGTGACAATATGTCGTTGCTATAGAGTCTATCGACGTATGATGACAACATTACATCTTATAGATTTCGTGGTTATCGAATCGTACGAATAGGCGTTTATTGTCTTTAATATAGGTTTCGTTGCCATAGAACAACCTATTCAGATGATTTGTTGTGGCTATCAACTTTTTATTATATTAAAAGTTATTTTTGTATAATTAATTTTCATTTTTGAGGACGACATGCCATGGTTATAGACTTGTTACTTAAAGAAATATGAGTTTTTTTACTAATTCAAATAAGACCATAGCAACGATAATATGTTGTCGCTATAGTTTAAAGTTTTTAACTTTTCTTTTTCCAGAATTTTCTATAACTAAAATTTTATAATATCATACAAAAGTAATGTTAATTTTAATACAAATCAACATACAATCTAGTAAAAATATTTAGAAGCAATGACAAATTGTCCAAGTCAGTTCATTTTTCGGATAATCTTATATAATAATCAGACTACTAAAAATCTAGTTTCACCATCGATTGAAATGTTAAAAGTAGAAAGGAATGGGTAGGTATCAAACAAAGTGTAGTAAAAGAGCTTTGACCCACTGGTTACGTGGCCAAAGTTAAAAGATGTGGCCGGTGGGAGCATCTTCTAGCTACAGCTCATTCACTGCCATATTCAATTCAAGATAAGATTTTTGAAATATGCAAATTCATTGCTTTAAGTTTTGTCTATTCATCATGTCAAATGGCCATCATGGAAAAGGTATCCTTTGAGTAGAGGTGATAAAATAAACGTGGTTAATAGATTAAAACAACTCATTACGTAGAATAAATTTAGATGGGTTTAGTTTGTAAAATATGAGTTGGATCTTTTAAACATGGTTTAATGGGTTGTGCACAATTGTCAGTTTATAAGTGTTAAAACTTTGTGTTTAATTAGTATAATTGGTTTTTCAATCTACAAAGATATTGTAAGCAACTTGTTAAATGTTTTTCTGCCATTTTATTGTAATCATTTGTTTCATTGTAAATTAACATGAATATCAAAAATCAAACAATATTACTGTTTGATTTATTTTACGATGAACATTTATTAAATAAATATATAAGGAGGCTGTAAATATTTGAATATACCCGATAACAATCAATTCATTGATGTGTTTTAAACTGATTTTTTTAATTATGTTACCATTTGATTCATTAACTATATACAAATTTGTAACTTTGTTTTGCATTATTAGTTGTAAGTTTAACATAGTTGATTGTACCCTATTTGGTTATGTTTTAATATTATTATTTTTTACTTTTAACCCTAATATTTTATACTTTTTATAATTTAATCACAACACTTTTTCACTAACAACTTTGGTCTCTATACTTTGCATTTTTTACAATTATATTTGTTTTACGTTTTGTTTTAAATTTTGTGAGTTACGCGCCGCATCATACGTATGTGATTCAACTTTTTGACTCTTATTGTTTTCGTTTAAAAGTCCCGTCACAACGTGCAGGTCCTAAACTGACTTTATTGTTGTATTCCATGTTATATGTTTAATGTGTGTGGTTCGACGTTTTTACGTCTATTTTTATTTTTGTTTTTTTTCATATTTTATTACATTTTTAAATGAGTTTTTTGGATGTTTTTGCTGGTCATGTTTTGGCATTGGTAGACCACTTGGTTTTTTTAATCTTTATTTATTTTACTTTTAACCTCATATTTTAAATATTTTACGATTTAATCTCTACACTTTCACTTTCAACTTTCGTCCTTATACTTTTCATTTCTTATAAATTTTTTGATTTACATTTTGGTTTAAATTATACGAGTTAACACATCTCAACGTGCATATTTTTTACGTCTATTTTTCCCGTTTAAAGGCCTTGTCACAATGCACAGGTCCTAGATTAACTTAAATTATTGTTTTCTACATTTTACATTTCATATGTGTAGTTCAATGTTTTTACGTCTATTTTTCTTTTCGTTAAGTTTAATTTTTTTTATAGTTTTTTAGGGTTTAGGTTGTACGAGATTTTTATTTTTTACGTCTATTTTTAATTTTTATTAGTGATTTTTTATTACACGAGATTTTCTGCTATTGACGGTTGCTAACGCTAGTGTGAGATTTATGTTACTTAACATGGTTTTACGCCCCTGCTGAACGTGGGGGCTTGATACTAGTTATCAATAAATTATAACTTGAACTAGCTCATTCATATAAGCGGAAGTATAAACCAAAATTTTTTAGCCTGTAAACTTAATATGTAGTTGATGCGGACGTAAAAATCAGAACTGTTATAAAGGTGGCGGGGGTGCCTATTGTAAGATTCTGTATAAGGTTGATGCATCCAAAGCATCCAACTATATTCAAAAGTCTATCCTGCATGCATGCATAGAGGTGCTAAGTAGAATGATTTGGAAGTTTCACACTCTGCCTTAGAAAATATTCTAAGTGTGAAATCTTCCGAATCCAAGACCAACATCTTCCGAAACTTAAAGTGAAGTCTTTTGAAGCATCAAGGACAAAGTCTTCCGAAGCCAAGAAGTGAAGAAAAATTATCTTCCGAAGACTTTTGAAGACATGCTTTTATCTGATGTACTTTACCATAAAGTTGGACCATCTTTCCGCTACAACTTTGTTGACTCACCAACTTTCACAAGTTGGTGAAAAGGTCCATGCTTTTGGTAATTGTACATTCAGGTCTTGAGTCCTTTACTTTCTACTTTATGTACTTTTATCCTTTTTTGTAATATATTAGGATGTGCGCTATGGCATGTCATAGTCACTAATCAAAAGACAATTTTCCTTTTGACTTTATATTGATTTTGTTGTTGTCTAGATCATGTATCCAGCTGGCCTACAAAATATGGCCAACTATAGGATATATTATAAGTATCTCAGGTATTTGTAACTTAGCTTAATGCTTGTACACTTGCAAAAGAACTTGAGAGAAATATACAACATCCTCAAAAACCAAAATACTTGTGTTGTTTTTGTTCTTGTTCTGTCTCATATTTGCTAGTGTTCTAAGCGTCTATCTAGTGTTAGCAGTTTCCTATTTGATTTGTTAAATGTTCTAAACAATTGTGTGTTGTGTTGCAACTCCTTTAAACGGTCCTGCAATTGGTATCAGAGCACTAGGCTTTTGATTATAAAATCTCACCATCTTAAGATCCCTCACACACGCAAAACACTTAACATCTCAAATGGTAGCTATCACTAAAGCTGATATGAAAACTGGAACCATGACAAAGTCCCCACTAATCACTCCTGATGACTTTGACACTTGGTGCCAAAGAATGGAAGGTTTCATAAAGTCACAAGACTCTAGGATGTGGGAATCTATTGTCTCCGGACCTTACATACCAAGCACCTCTTCAGTTGCTGCTGGAAGTGGTATGATTCCAAAGGCTATGCCGATTACTCTGATAAAGATAGAAAGAAAGTAGAGATTGATCAGAAGGCCATGACAACCCTTCAAACAGCTCTTCCAAACTCCATATACATAGGGTTCAAGAAGTGCAAAATAGCCAAGCAACTATGGGATGCACTGAAGATGATGTATAAGGGGTCAATTGAAGCCAAGGAGAACAAAAAGGATCTCTTGAAGTAGTAGTGTGAAAACTTCACCTTTAAAATAGGTGAGACCATGACTCAACAATACTTTAGGTAAGTTGAGGTTGTGGACACTCCAGTCGATGTTGGAGTAACTCTTGCGAACAAGGACATTGCAAGGAAGTCTATTTCCTCTCTTCCTAGGCAATGGACACATTACTGTGAAGTTATCAAGAGGACTGAGAACCTTAAGACTCTCACTATGATAAAGTTGTATGGTATTCTTAGTGGATGCCAGATGGAGATGAACATGCAAGGTTCATCTGGTAACTCTATCAATCAAATGAGTTCAGCCCTACATGTGGTTGAAAAGGATAGCATAGAACCTAAACATCATCTTATATGCTACCCTGATAACTCACAAAAGGGTTCTTTTATCACCTTCCTAGAGACACCAAGAGAAAGCTACAGTCAAAGAAGCCCTTTCCAAGAGACAAGCTCTTCACATTCCTTTTTGTCTTCTGATGAAAGCATAAGCAACTTTCTATTCACCTTTGAAGACCTAGACTGTATCTATCCAGATAATCTGGAGTACATGGAAATAGTCCAGAAGATGGCTCTTCTCACTCACAGAGCCAAGAAGTTCAACAAGAGGACTGGAAGGAAGTTTCCAAGCAATAGAACTAGTGGAAAGTTTGGGCTGGATAAAATCAAAGTGAAGTGTTACAACTGTAACCAAATGAGACACTTTGCAAGAGAGTGTAAGGCATCAAGGACAAATGGTGGCCAAGCAAAAACCATACCAAACTACACTGACAAAGCCACCCATAATAAGAAGCCAAAGCAACAAGTTGCAGTTGCTGTTAAAGAAGGAGGCTTTGACTGGAGCTTTCAGGGGGAAAATGCATCTCTAAACCAAGAACTAATGGCTGACCATGATACAACAAAGGTATTGGAACATCTCTGTACACCTGAATGTATTGCTAAACTTAATAGATACAAGTTCTATAACTTAGAGATGAGATCTGATCTTGAGTCCTTGAATATATTAAAATCTGATTTTAATAGAGCTGAAAATGACTACAAGTTAAAGATAGAGGACTTAGGGAAAACCATTTCAACTCTTAAACATGTGCACACAAATTACAAGACTCAAATAAAAGATCTCATAACTAAGTTGACTGAGTGCCAGGCTAAGCTTGTGATCAGCAAAGCCAGGCAGAAAATTGTGTTCTTGAAGAATGGAAATAACAATTGGGGGAATGATCAACATGGGTGGAATGCACCACCTATCAATCAATAACGGGGTAGGGTTAACAATAATTCCGATCAACCAAGAAGACCTCAAAGAGCTCAACTATGAGTTGTGGATAGCCATTTAAGACCTACTATTTTTGAAAATCCAAATCCTATTACACCTCCAAATTGTAGAGGAAGAGCTTTTGTTGTACGCCGTTATTATCTCACCATTCTTCCTGCATTTAGAGGCACTACAACAGAAGAACCATATGTGCATCTTGCTGAATTTGATGTCATATGTAATACCATTGGTGGAAATCACTTCACACAAGATGAGGTGAGATTACGACTGTTCCAATTCACCTTGAAGGATAGAGCTAAGCAATGATTTCTCACTTTACCCGACAACAGTATCCACACATGGCAAGAAATGAAACAAACCTTTTTGGATGAATACTATTCTATGGGTAAAACTAGTGACGCGAGAGATGATATTCGATCCTTTCAACAACAAACAGGAGAACAGTTTCATGAAGCATTCACAAGGTTTAAGAAACTGATTCGTATGTGCCCACATCATGGAATTGAACATTGGGAATTGATTAAGGCTATTTCAGATGGATTGACCAATGAAGAAAGGAAGTATTTATATTCTACAAGCAATGACACATTCCTTTCTAACCATAATGATACAGATTGGGAATTTCTAGAGAGGATGTGTAGGAACTCCAAAGACAAGCCTTTGCTAGTAGGCAATCAAAATCTATGCGGCAAGATCGACCACGGTTGATTATGAAACTAAAGAGAGAATTGCATTGTTGGAGAAACAATTGGCAAAGCTAGGAAGATCAGATGTGAAGGAGGTTGCAAATGTGGGCTATGATGTATGTGAAGAATGTGGTGAATTGGGTCATAATGGCGAGTCTTGTCCCGTGGTAAGAGGAAGAAGTGAGGAAGTCAATCAAGTTTACGGAGATAGGAAGCAATTCGATATGAGTTCCAATACTTATTATCTTGGATTGAGGAATCATCCTAATTTCAAATATGGTAATGCTTCAAACCAGATGAACCTTAACTTTCAAGGCAATAATCAAGGTCAAACATATCAAAATTGAACATAAGGGAATTACAATCCAAGTGGTTATCATGGGGGTCAACAAGGGAGTTCATCACAAAGTTATCAAGGAAATCCTCCATCGGGACAAGTTGGTGGTAAATACTCTACAAATTCAAAGTTAGATGCTTTAATGAACATGATGAAAGAGAATATGCAAGAGAATAAGAGGGAGAATGAAATCAGAGATAAAGCTTATGAAGCTTTAAACAAGCAAGGGCGTATAAATCTTTTGTCCAAGAGTTCCTGTAATTGATTCATCAATTCCTTCATTTCTGTTGGTGCTAAACGACATGGTGCTTTAGCTATAGGAGCGGTTCCTGGTACTAACTCTATTTTGAACTCTACTTAACGATGGGGAGGTGTTGATACATATATGTACCTAGATCCTGATCTGAATGTAATATGTCTTTATTGTCTTACACTTATGTAATTATTGGGTACTAAATGAAATAAAAATGTTTGGTTGTGTCTATAATGTTTAATATATTTCATTAATGAGTTGTTTAGCGCATATTGACTTGATTATATAGGTTTGTGGTTGTTTGAATTAATATAAATAATGTTATGACAATTAATACATTCAAACTTAATAACGTGAAGTTATCATGCGAATGGC
>BJCM01067042.1:0-10457 GCA_018326385.1 Flaveria bidentis | reverse complement strand
TAACACAAAATTACATAAACACAATATATATATATGCATAATATATATATGCATGTGATTGGCAAACTCATGTATATGTATATATACACATACAATAGAGACACTCACACAAATATATATGTTTATCTATATATACAAACTATCACGCACAAATACCACACCCACACAGAAACACACACCATGCACCACGACCATGAATCAAACACACACATATACATATTACATACACATCCAACCGGACACGCATCGCATCACACACAAAATACACACACATTACACACAACACAGGCACACACCACTACACTCGCACACACACTACAGTACACACATACATGATACATACGTATACACAGTATATATACATACACGCTGATTCACACACATATAACACACACACTGCACACACACAACACCCGCATTCACACACACACCACACGCACACACGCAAAACACACACACACACACACCATATATATGCATTCATACGTGGCTGCTCACACACATATATAAAACCTACAAGGACATACACACACATCATGCACACTTACACATTGTCGCACACCCGTACAGATATATATGCATACACAGTAGCTTGCGGCTGCTGGCCTGCTGTGTCCCCTTCAACACACCCACGACACACACACACCCATGACACACGCATTATACATACATACACAATATATACACGCAGCCAAAGCATCAGCCCGAAACAGTTAATCAAACAACCCGAAACGAAGCCGTACCAATCGCGACAATAAACCGAAACAAAACAGTGAATAAGAAAAATATATATAATATTAATATTACACTTAGGACCCTTAACTTTAAATTAATTAATCCCTCAAGTTTAGTTAAATTACAATTTAAACCCCAGACTTAATTATAATAATAATAATATTAATAATAATAACAATAACAATATTTACGAAAATAAAAATAAAAATAAAATAAATTTGATATTATTAGCGTCATTAAATATTAAGGTTGGCATGAAGGGAGATACGACGAGATTCGGTTCGGAAATATATTAATTACCCAAAATAATAAATGCATGAAAAGATAATTAACAGATTTCGAGTTAATTGACGAACCTGATGGTGACGGATGTCACAATTCCTTCTTATTTACATATATAGGACAAGTGACTTAGGAAAAATTTAATTGCTTGTCTAAATAAGCAAGAATGCAACATGTTTCAATTCACAATTATAGTGTAATATAATTTGAAAAAACATATTATATTACTTGTTTGGTATAAGGATAGAGTCAACTTGTTTTTTGGTGAGAAAAACAGTCAACTATAACTTGCAGTCTATTTTGTGTTTTATTTTAAAACCATCACAAATGCTCTTTGTAATGAGTTTGTTTTCAAAGTAGGGTTGATAGAAAAATAATTTAACAAAATGAGTGTTTTAGAAAATATTTACTGAAATGGTTCTTTAGTAGAAAGTTAATTTTTCTTATTTATAACGTGATTGGATAAAAATATTTATGTTTAATAATGTAATTTAAGTAAAGTAAAGAAGATAAAGTTTCAATAAAATAAAAACTAATTTAACATATGTCATGATTTTGAAAAATATTTTATAGTTATTTTTGTGATTGTTTTATTAAAATATTTTCTATAACGTTTTCGTATACAAATATATTAATACTTTTTCATAAGTATTTTTTAACGACTCTTTACAGAATACACGTTCTTATAAAGAAAAGATCTTTTTATGAAATGAAATGGTTTATGTAACTTTTAAAAAATAATGATATATATATATATATATTATAATTGTTTTAAACATAAATTTATATATAGTAATAATCATTTATATAAATATATACATAATTGATAAAATAAACATCACATAGATACAACACTAGTTTTTTTTGCGAGCCAGCTTGATGTCGACATATGAAACTCGGGCTCAAAACCATTTATTAAATGAGTCGTAAAATGAGTTCAAGCTTGTTTAATGTTAGCTCCGTTAGAGTTTTTAGCGAGTCATTACCGAGTGGGTAACGAGATGACGTGACTTGTTTCTCTCCTAATTGTTGTTGGGAGTCTATTAGTAACATACATGCTCTTAATAAGTGAGTATTACATTTATAGTTTGTAAAAAAATAATAAACCATTAAATTTTTTTATTTCGTCATAATATTTCTATAAAATATTTTAAAAAATGAATATTTTGTTTAAAATAGTTTTTCTTATTACATCTTTTAAACTACTTAAAAATAGTTTACAAATAATACATATTTTTAAAAAGAAAAAAACAAATGTGCCTACTTTTGCATGAAATTAAAACAAAATTATAATAGAATATTCAACTTTTTATATTAAAAGACGATTTAAAATTAAGTCTAAGTGAATTAAAAAAATTTAGAAAAACTTTCCGTTAGTCATTATGACATATGAATCAAATGGTTTTGTAATAATATTAATCTTTGTACTTAACTTTTTTAAATAATATTACTTTAAAGTGAAATAGATTTTACCAATATCATTATAGCGAGAGAAAGAAATACTTTTTAAATACCTATTTTGGTAAATAATATATTCTACATACATTATTTAAGAAAAAAAAACTTACTTCGTAATTATAACAATAGTTGATTTTATTTTAATAAACCATGACTAAGAATAAACATAGATGCATTTTTAGGTGGAAATCAAAGAAATAAAATACTAAGAAAAAAACATGTGACACTAAAGATATTATTTATTGATAAATATAAGTATAGATTTAGGAAAGTTGATAAATTAATGATAGTTTAGATATGAAAATTATATAATTGATAATTAAATTTGATGGTAAGAAATTTTCATTTAAAAGATTAAATTAATAACATTCTCATATATAGTTGACAATTTTTTATTAGGTTATATAGGAAAGTATAAATTAGTGGGTCAAACAAGATGCAATAACCCGCATGATAGAGGAATCAAGATCTAGTATTTACTTGTGAAAATTAAAAAAATACATGCTCTAGAAAAGGATAAGTGTTCCTAAAAATCTGCCTTTATTAATGGTAATAGAATAGAATGCATGTGTTCGGTATTTATATTAAAAGAAATATTTTGTTTTGTAATTATTTAATTTCCAAAAATACAAATCAGTTGTAAAATTATACATCTCAGAACACATCTTCGTCGTCACTCTTGATTTGAGTAACAAGACTGTAATATCCAACGCCTAAGAGAAAGTGATATTTGTCCTTAAATAAACGAATAATAATTAAGTTCATGATATGATCGTTATTTTCATGTAGATGTAATTATGATTTTGTGTCAAAAACCGCATTAAATTAACTTAGTTTCATTACATTCTGCTTAAGAGATACAACAAATACAAAGGTTGCCACAACAACCCGCATACCCTACTTTTCCTCTTTGAGGCATGTTATCTAAGCACACATCACCACATGAACGTTTATTGCAAGCGTTTGGATCCAAACTAAACACATAAGATGTGTAGTGAACATCACCAACTGTCAATGACAAAATAATAAAAGATCGTCACTAAATATAATAAAAGTAAATTGGTCACTTTTTGTATGTCATCTTTTTACCACTTATAACATATTAACAATGATAAATTAAAATGAAAAAAATAACATTACCAAAACCATCTCGGCAAAATTCCTTTTGAGGATCGGCGATAGCGTTTATAAATAACACGGAAAAGATAACAAAAGACACGATATTCATCTTCACAACTGATAGATGTTCAAAGTAGACCAAGAAAGTTAGAGATTTGTGATAATCTTTAAACATATATGCTTTGTATTTATAATGACTTTATGACATGTAGAATTAAAGTAGTACTTGTGAGTTAATTGTCATTTTCTGCACTTAGTTTTGGTATATTTGGATATTTTCATTCAAAAAGTTTTTGGCCCTCAATTCTTATAAAATTATCATTTTTATTCAATTTTGTTAACGCAGTTAAAAACTATATTTTATTATATGTTCTGTGCTTTATAAGTTTTTAGATTTAAATAGAAACTTTAATTAAATGATTAATGATGACTTAAATATCCATAAGTTAACAAAATTAACTGATAAAAATAATGAAAATAATAACTTTTTATAAAGTTAAAGACACAAAAGTGGAATTTTTTAAATAAAAGTAATAATACATACAAAACTTAAAAGATAAAAATAACAATTAACTATTATACGTTAAAAAAGGCTTCTTATTGGCGCTACTATATAAACACACATTGTGAAGAAAAAAAAGCTTATTATGAACTTTATGACTTTTCATTATTTTATATTTACACATTAACTATATCTTAAAAATAAAGGTCGGTGGGGTTTCCCACCGATATTTACTCCCCCAACTTTAGATTTTGACATTCTTACCCATCTTCTTTAGATATTTTATAAAATGTCACTTTTACCTTCTCAAGTTTCTAATTTATCGGGTTTACCCTATCACAATATAAATTCGAGTCTATCTACGTTTAGACGTAATAAAAAATGACAGTTCAAATATAAAACGTTTACGTGCTTAACTATATATACACTCCCACTGTCTACATTCTGACATATGTATACGTTTTAACATAATTTTGTTCAGAGATTAGTTGGGTCAAATGTAAAATATTTTCATGTTTATTATTATGTACCTTTATAGTTGGTCTACATTTTGACATACGTAAGTTTTGTTTGGATATGAGTTGACACAAATATAATACCATTTCGTTTATTCTACATTTCAACATAAATTAAATTTGAAAACAAGTCGGAATGATTGTAAGTCTAAGTTTTAGCATAAATTTTGTTTGAAAAAAATTTGTTCAGGGATTAGTTGAGTCAAATATAAAATATTTTCATGTTTATTATTATGTACCTTTATAGCTGGTCTAAGTTTTGACATATGTAAGTTTTGTTTGAAAACGAGTCAGCACAAACATAATACGGTTTCATTTACTCTACATTTCAACATAAATTAAATTTGAAAACAAGTCGGAACGATTGTAAGTCTAAGTTTTAGCGTAAATTTTGTTTGAAAAAAGTCAGATCAAATATAATATGTTTTCATCAACGGTTTAAATTCCAGCCACTCTATGTATTTACGTAAATTTAATTTGAAGATGAGTAAGATTTATTGTAATGTATACACTATCACACAGTGTACGATAGCATGACAACGCTAGACAGGTAAAATAACTAGTTATACAATAGGTCTCATTTATAATTTTCTTGGACCAACTTCAACTCAATATCAGTACTTAAACGCCTTCAGGAACTCTTTATTAACAAAATGTTAACTTTTTACTAACCAAGATGTTGACAGACAACAATTGGATCACTTTAACCATCGACACCACAAACTTTACCTACATTTTTCGTCACTACAAACAACATTTGCTAGTGTCAAATGAGATTTTCTCATCGTAATGTTACATTAATTGTAGTTTCTAATTAACATCATATACTTATTCAAAATAAACAAACGATGTAGCAAAACCATCCGAGAAAACCTGGATCGTCGTACCATACGTTGAGGGTGGCATATGGTAGACCGATCCTGGAAACACCTTATCGTCATAGACTACACGACTCTGCAATAAATTTGGGTGTTTACCCAGATGTTACTTACCTATCATGTATATTTGTAAGTAACTAATACTTGTATATGTGTAGATAATGGTAGATAGACATCTTTTATAATGAGTAACATTTACGTAGTAGTCAACTTAGGTGCAGTTTGTTTTTTTAAAGGTAAAATGTCTATAGTTTCATCTGCAAACATTTGTAGAAGAAAAAGTGAATCAAATCTTTGCAGTCTGCAAGAAGAAGATTGTTTGGTTTTTGATGTTTGTAAACTATTAAAATAAGTTAGTGATGGTGTACAACGGTGCTCGATGATGGTGGTGATGTTGGTGGATAGAGGTGGTAATGGTAGATGGTGGGTGGTGGTGGACGGTGATGGTGGTGATAGTGGATGGTGGCTCATAGTGGATGGGGGTGGTGATGGACGGTGGGTGGTGGTGGTGGATAGTGGTGGTGGTGGAGGTGGACGATTGTGGTGGGGGTGGATGATGGTGATGGTGGATGGTGGTCGTGGAGGGCAGCAGTAGTGGACAATGGGTGGTGGTGAGTGGCGGTGTTTAACCCTCTACAAGCCTTAAAAGATTTTAAAAATGTGTAAGGCCTCGTTCCTGGAACACTTACAGTTGGTCACTCATTACACATAAAACATAAAACATACATTTACTAAAATATTGCAGCGGAAGCATTTAACTAAAACCATTTCATATATTCAATAATTGCTTTTGCAAAATAACACAATATTGTTAACTATTACAAAATTTCATTTGTTTGCATTACAATGCAAAAATATCATCATTATACAAAATGGATGCTATCCAAAACTTTCTAAGTAGCTGTCTCGTGCCATCCTCAGCAACAATCACATGCCAACTAAAAAATACATAAAAAGTCAGCATTGCTGACTGAGTTCTAGCTTTATAAGAATATTATATTACCTTCCATTCATTAAAACATTATCTTTTCTTTCGCACATGATCATACATCAAACATTCATCAAGGTAATATTTTATTATCTTCTGTCATCGTTCATTTCGTTCATATCGCACGTTTCGTACTTATCGCACTTTTCGACTTTTCTTTTCTTTCACTTCCATCTAGACCTTGTCATATGCTTAAACCCTCTCTTGGGCGTCAAGCCATATCATCTAGGGTTAAGCGAAAAGGATCCCATATCGCACGTATGGAGTAGTCACATAGACTAACTCCCACTGTGTGTACCCTTAAGGCTTAGCTAAGATCGCACGTTGCAAAGCACACAGTTGAGCTAACAACTCTAAATGAGTTGTGAACCTCCTTACATTTGCTTGCAATACTTTTTATTCATTCATTCATTATGTTCCACTTTTATTATCTTAAATCTTTTGCTTCGTTAAGATAATACTTTATGTTCATTAACATAATCACATCACGTAAAGCCACGTAATAATACGCAATAAGGAACATAGGGAAACATATCATACACATACATAGCATCATTAAACATCATATAACTATCATACATCACTCCCTAAAACATACCAAGTCATAACCTAAAACTTTCATTTTTCTCAAAATTTCAGAAATAAAACTAAGTCTTTAGGCGCATGGATACTATGTAGGCGAAGACCACTATGTAAGGACTCATATAAGGCTAATACAACCAAAAAAATCCAAACGGTCTATCCCGCAT
The DNA here is from genome assembly GCA_018326385.1 of Flaveria bidentis. Taxonomy (NCBI): domain Eukaryota; kingdom Viridiplantae; phylum Streptophyta; class Magnoliopsida; order Asterales; family Asteraceae; genus Flaveria; species Flaveria bidentis. The sequence continues at coordinate 3,231 of BJCM01067042.1, read as the reverse complement.
GCATGCACAAAGTGCTGAAGTAGAATGCTTCGTAAGTTTAACACTCTACCTTAGAAAACATTCTAAGTTTGAAATCTTCCGAATCCAAGACCAATATCTTCCGAAGCCAAATATGAAGTCTTCCGAAACTTCAAAGACAAAAGTTTTCCAAAGCCAACACTTGAAGACAGATTTCTTCTGACGACTTTTGAGTACATGCTTTATCTGATGTACATTTTACCATAAAGCTGGACCACCTTTTCGCTGCAACTCTGTTTGACTTACCAACTTTCACAAATTGGTGAAAGGTCCATACTTTTAGTAAACTCTAGATTGAGGTCTTGAGTCTGCTACTTTCTACTTTATGTACTTTTATCCTTTTTATAATATATTAGGATGTAGATATGGCATGTCATAGTCACTAGTCAAAAGGCAATCTGTCTTTTGACTCTATATTGATTTTTTTGTTGTCTAGATTGTGTATCCAACTGGCCTTCAAAGTATGGCAGGCTGTAGATTGTAGTATAAAATATCTCAGGCCCCTTTGTAATCTTTAATCCTTTTATGCTTTGTAAACACTTGTAAGGAACTTGAGATCAATACACATCATTCTTGAAAACCAAACACTTGTGTTATTGTTATTGTTCTTATTCTATCTCTTTATTACTTGTGTTACTTAGTATCAAGGTGTGACTGGTTGGCAGTTCCCCATTTGACCTGTTAAGTGTTCTAACTTAACTCTCCTCATTGTGTATTGTGTGGTAAGTGACCATCCCTTAAACGGTCATGCAATTGGTATCAAAACATTTTAGGCTCTTGATTATAAGATCTCACTCACAGAGCCAAGAAGTTTTACAAGAGGATAGGAAGGAAGTTTCCAAGCAATACAACCAGTGGAAAGTTTGGGCAAGATAAAAGCAAAGTCAAGTGTTACAATTATAACCAAATGAGCCACTTTACCAGGAAGTGCAAGGCACCAAGAACAAATGATGGTCATGCACAAACTAGACCAAACTACACTGAGAAAGCGACCTATAACGAGAAGCCAAAACAACAAGCTGCAGTTGTTGTCGAAGAAGAAGGATTTAATTAGAGTTTTAGGTGGAAGATGTACCTCGAAACCAAGCACTAATGTCTGACCATGATGAAGCAAAGGTATTAGAACATCTTTGTACACCTGAATGTATTGCTAAAGTTAATAGATACAGGTCCTATAACTTAGAGATGAGATCTGATATTGAGTGCTTGAATATCTTAAAATTTGATTTCAAAATATCTAAAAATGATTATAAACTGAAAATAGAGGACTTAGAGAAAACCATTTCAGTTTTTAAACATGAACACACTAACTATAGGACTCAGATTAAAGATCACATAACCAAGCTGACTGAATGCCAGGCTGAGGTTGTGATTAAAAAAGCCATGATAGAAAAATGTATTCTTGAAGAAGAAACCTTTAAGAACATCATATCCTCATACTTGCATCAAAAGTTTGTTATCAGAATAAGCAGGGAATGGGATCTAGTGAGATAGCTCCTCCACACACTATTTTTTATGTAAGATCTCCTAGGTGTGGAACTTGTGAAGATGAGCTTCCTCTAATAGACCCTTTGACTAAAGAGGATGAATAAGTGATAGTGGAGAATGTCTCTGAGAAGAATGAAGAAGAAGAGTCTAAGAAGGGTCACTATCCTTTTGAGGAGAGTAAGAAGACTGTGATGACCAAGTCTATGAGAAATTTGATCAGAAAGAGCAAAAGAAAAGCAAAGAAAGCTCAAGAGATGAAGACTATTTTCAACTCTAAGCAGAAACAAGTTTTCATATCTATAGGATTTGAAGTGGTGAAGATTGAAGATACTAACCTAAACTCTAGTACCAGGAGTGTAAGTTCAGTATCAACTCATCCTAGCATCAAGAAAAAGGTTGCTCAACTGTATAACACTGCTACACAGTCTAAACCATCCAACTCCAATGGAAGTCCTCACCCTAAAAGGACTTCCACTGCATCTGCAAAGATAAAGATGGAGAACGAAAGTGATCAAGTTCAGCCTTGTTCACAAAAGAAGGCTATTAGGAAGAAGAAGTTAAAATGCGTTATGTGTGAGAGTTCCACTCATATTGCTAAGGATTGTCCTTACAATCCTATAGACACTATCCACATGATCAAGAAAGAGACTTTTAAGAGTTTCAAGAAGAAGCAAGATTCGGAAGGAAAATCTGTTTCCTTCGGAAGCTCCAAAATGAAGATGAAGGCAAAGGGAAAATTTCCTTCAGAAGAAAATTTGGTCACAGAAGAAGGGAATACTTCCGAAGTAATGAAGCCTGCTACAGTGATAGCAAGATCTTCCGAATGTTCAGTCATCAAAACTTCTGAAGTCAGTAAAACTTCCTAAGTATTGAAGGTCAAGTCTAAGCATCCAAAGGTGGTGTGGATGTCCACGAAAGACCAAGGTGTTGTTTGTTTTTTCTGTAAGAAAACGTCTGCAGTCTGCAGACCACATCTGCAAACATCTGAAACAGAAGAGGTGGACCAAATGTCTGCAGTCTGCAAGAAAAAGATCGTTTGTTTTTAATATCTGCAGTCTATAACTAAAACATTCCTAAACAAAAATCCTAGCTTCACATCCCTAACAACTATACAACTCATATATGTGTCCGAACGTTCAATAACGGTCGGGTCGTCCAAATAACAACACCCATTTTTCACAAATCACAAGGGCTAAAAGAGTCCTTTCCTACCTTTCAACAACAAAATCTGTTGGTATCCTAACTAAACTAGTAACCCAACCCAAGTTGATTATGATTAACACAACATCACCCATTTCTCTCTTATTCTCCCGAAACTTCCCTCATTAACATATCAATCATCATATTCATTCTTCAAATTTCAAGATTCTATGCAACCCCACCGCCGGTCATTATTGTCGGAGGCGATTTTCCGATGATCCACCGGTAACTTTACTGAAAACCCTACCGTCGTCTTCTTAAATTTCTTGATTTTTATCGTTTGTTTGTGGGTTATCTTTTGAATCTTTCTATACATATTATTTTTTCATATCTCCTACATTTTGGTGTGCCGATCATTCACATGTACATTGGAAAATCGAATTAAAAATGTCTTTTTTATGATCATAGAATGTTTGGATGTGAAATTGGCTTTTGGTACATACTGCGGCGGTAGATGGCAGGCGGGTGTAGGGATGGTCACGAAGGGGAGGGCAGCAAATAGAGAGGGCAACTGAGGGGAGGGCA
>BJCM01067034.1:0-11887 GCA_018326385.1 Flaveria bidentis | reverse complement strand
GTACGACTGAACTCAGTCGTATGGTTCAATCGCACAACCGAACCAGTTTGATCAATACGGTTTAAGTTCCAACTATCATCTCTTATGCACAAATCTAATGTATATGTTTCTTGTGTTGCAGCAACATGGCTAATAGATGGACGATGAGCACCAAGCACAACATATGTGCTCATCTCGATGCTACTTCCAGGAACGCCTCTGAATTCGCTGGAATTATTTTCTTCCTACGTAGATCGAGGATATACAAGGCCATCTCTGCTCCATGCACACCATACAAGTCTATGAACAGGCCTTCTGGGAAGGTGCCTCAGTTGACTGTCAGCTGAGCCTTATTGTATTAAGAGCTCTATCTTCGGGCAGCAGATTGAGATCACAAAAGATGACCTGAGGAGGGTTTTGGATCTTGGTGAGGATGGTGCCTAGCCAAACAAGTTGCATCCCCTGAGTGTTCGGGGATGCTTTCTAAGGATAAAGTACGCTGGGGATATCAATGCATGTGTGCTCAACAAGAGCAACATGTGCCCCCAGTTCAAGTATTTGGCTCATGTTATCCTAAAGTGCATAGCTTCAAGGCGAGGAGGATTTGATGAGTTGTCAGACAAAATCCATGAGTTGTCAGACAAAATCCAGAACGCAATCGTTGCACTGGTACTGAACCACCCGTTCAGTTTTTCCCAGATGCTCTTCTCTTATCTGATCGAGAACCTTGAAGCCAAAGGAAAGGAAGGCTTCTATGCTGCCAAAAGAGAAAGATGATGCGGTTATTCTCGAGGTGATGGATGACACTACACTAGGAAGAATGAAGGTGTACCGGGGGAAGCAGGTGAAGCCCCCGGTTAGGAGATTGTTGGGCATCTCGCCAATGAAGATTATGTGGTGCCCTCTCGCAAGAAGTGGCGTCACAATGATAGCGATTCCGATGTTGAGCCAATTGTGTTACCCATAGATGAAGATGACGACGATGATGATGACCATGATGATGGTCAAGGTGGTGGAGATACTGGTCCCATTCAATCAAGGGCCACTGACACTTCTACAATATCTCCACCATCTCCACATGGTATTCTTCTGCTCCAAGTGGATCTGAGCAGGCGGCTATCCACCCTAACTTTCTTTTAGATGAAGAAGAAGAGTCAGATGATGAGCCTCTTGTTATGAACGTCGATAGCTGGGTTGTGGCTACGGAGAAAGGGAAAAAGGCAGTTGGTGGACGCGTAGCTGGTACTATAGGTGATGATCCTAATTTCACTAATCGTACTTACACACCAGACCAACCAATCAGCTCAGGGGGAGCCTCTGTCTCCAAGGGCTCAAGGAAGAAGAGGATGGCCCAACCCCACCGCAAAAATAGCAAAAGGCAAAGGATCGCCCTAATCAATACAACCACCAGCACTACCATAGCTCCCACCAGCAATACCACAGCTCCCACCACCACTACCACAACTCCTACCACCACTACCACAACCACTACCATGACAACACCCACTCTCACTCCCACAACCACTTATACTCCTTCCACCACTCATACACCTACCTCCACCTCACCCACACAACCCAACACAACTCCACCACAATTTACTCCCATTCCTCCTCCCATCTTCACCACATCAACCACCACAACCACCACTCAATAAGACGGTTCATCCACCCAATCCCCAATGACACATGACTCCACTCTACCCACTATCGGGTTAGAGGAACAACTGGCAAACCTAAACTGCATCGTGCTAAAGCTAATCACAACTGATGATCTGAGAGCTACTAAGATAAACCAGCTAACGACGGTAAATGCAGCTCAAGCCAAGAAAATAGGTCAACTCAGTGAGAAGAATGCACAGTATGAGAGAGCTTTAGGCCGAGCTCACCATGCACTAAAGCGTCAAAACGAGTTGGTGTTGGCATCGGTGAAAAGGATCGAGGGACTGGAGCAAAAGAACAAGAAGATTATGCTAAGGCTGAAGGGATCTAAGGGTGAGCCCCTAAAGATTAAAGAGGGTGATGATGATGGTGATGATGTGGAAGATGATGATGAGCTTACCGATGATGAAGAATAAGATGATGATGATGATGAGGAAGTCGGACCGAGTGGGAAGGACAAAAAGGATGATAAAGATGATGATGATGAGCAAGAAGTTGATGCTAATGCATCAGCCTCGACTCAAGCAGCTCAGGAGAGGCGCTCCAAAAGAGCCTCGTCCTCAGCAGCTCCAGCTGAGGAGACTCCTGATCAAGGAAAAAGTAATGATTAGATGTTTATGTATTTAAAACTTTTGTACTTGAATTGTGTATTACATTAATGTAATTAATGATTATTTATGTTTCAATATCTTGATTAATGATTTATGTGTGATGTGTTGAATGTCTAATCAAACAGATGAAGCTCAACAACCAGATGAATATGATGTTGTCCCCCTTCAACAAATCAAGACTCAACTCACTATGATTCTTGATTTGCAAGGGATCGTAAGACGATTTGTGAGCTACACTCCTGAGGAAGGAGAGATCATCCATGACCTCACCGACGAGCAGCTAGCTCATATGTTCCGACTATATCCCGATGAACTTTTCAAAGATGCTCCCGAAGTCAATGTTCTAAGTGATGAGGAGCTACAGGATGTCGATGAAATAGAGATTGAAAATGTGACAGTTGAGCATTATCCTGAGTAGATTGACCCTAAGGGCAATGTTATCCCCATGTTGGGTGAAACTTTTGGTAGTGCAACTTTTGATAAGCTGAACGAGATGGAGAAAGAAAAGGAGAAAGACGAAAGTCAAGCCATAGCTTCTGATGCTAATGTTGATCTTAAGAAAGCTGAATAGGCCGCGTGTTTTGTTGAAATGAAAGCATAACGCACACCTCCAAAGCAGAATGCCTACACCAAACTATACAGAGTCAAGAAACATCAGAAAGTGTCTGGCAAAATCATAGTGTGGGCTTATTTTTAAGACTTAAATGTTTATGTTGTAAAGAGAGAGAAGGGGATTGAGTACTTCAGTTATCCACATGATGTGAAGACTCTTCTTGGTTTTGAGCTTAATAGATTGGCTAATTTAGATCTTTTCTATGCCAACCCGAGGAAGATGTCGGGATGGCTTGAGATAGCTCTAAAGAAAGAATAGCACACCAGATGGGTCAACTTTAAGCCTCAACAACCTAAACATTTTATTCATAAGACTGAAGTTGATCCTATCTCTGGAAGACCAAAGGTAGTGCTGAAGTGGAGTCCCCCACGCACAATATCTAAGATTCCTTTAACGGAGATGCCTCAGGACTTCACTCCACACTTCAAATGGTGGTATTATGATTGGAGGACGGGAGAAGCGGTCATAATGTTGAACAAATATGGAAAGATAGACTATCATGGTATTTGACCCAATGTGGCTTACCAACTTGTCTGCTTAAGATCTCTACACTTTATACAAATGACCACTGTTCTATGACACGCAAGATATTATACAACCTCTATAGTTTGAACATGTTATATGACTCTGTTTTGCATTTGAGATATATGTAGGAGTCACAAGAGAAGAGAAATACAAGAAGTTTCAAGAACATGTGAAGAATGTTAGACAATACGCTAAACTAGGTCCAAGGGGGTGTTTGTTGATACACGTGTTCCTAGTTTAAGTGCTTAAATGTAAAAGTCTTTCATGTCTTACATATGTGTAATATGATGATGTAATGAAGTATGATATATGCTTCGATGTACATTTATCTTTGATTCATATGTATGAACTTCTTATATAGGTTTGAGGTTGTTGTACATAGTTCTTTGTCAATAATGATTAAGTAATGTGTTCAACCTAGTTGAGTGATTATTCATGCTAATAGGCCATACTTATGGACCATACGCATGAATATATCATGCTTATGGACCAGTCGCACGACTGAACTAGGAGACTGGATCAGTCATATGATTGAGACATAATATTGACTCAGTCGCACGACTGAACCTTTAGTCATGTGTATAAATCTATCGCATGAGTCAGTCGCACGACTGAACCATGCTAATGGTTCAGTCGTACGAATGGAAACTGCAAACCTATAAATACCACTTAATTCGTGGAAAAACATAACACTTTGAGAGATACTTCGAATATTCATAAACCCTAGCCGTCCAGAGCATCCTAAACAGCCAATCCAACTTCAAAGTTCAATCTTGATCGATTCCTACTCATTCTTAAACTTCAGATCATTGTTATATCAATCGGGTTATCATTCTCACTGATTGGATCGCCAATCAAATAGGATTTTGCACTATTTGATCTGGTTTCACACAGAATCCGTTAGTACTCAGTACGTACATGGTCCTAACATATATATAAAACTTAACTGTATTTTTATATCCAACACACTAATTTATGGTTCAATACCCCATTTTTACCCATTAAAATAAAAAAATCCGATTCGAACTGGTCCGATTTCCCGGTCCGACCACTGATTCAGGACGAATCGGCTAGTCGAACTAGCCCAATACGATCTGATGCGAACCGGACCAGCTAGGTGGTCGATCCCCAGTCGGACTGGTTGGACTGGCCGGTCCGATCTTGTCCTAACAACCATGATTAAGATATAGTATAATTACCATTAAACACTACCACTACAAGAAATGTCGCCATTAGTGGCGACAAGAACCATTAGCGGCGATAACAATTAGTGGTGACATTCGCCGCTATTGGTCAACGATTCATTTGGGGTTTCTAAACTTAGATCTGGTTGTTGAATGTGTGGTAGATCTAACGGCCAAGGTTAAATCATACCGCCAACCATTTGCGTTGACACCTTTAGCGAAAACATGTCGCCACTAAAGGGTGCAAACCCAATAAAATTGGTATTGCCCTCCTTTTCCCATCTTTCCCTCCACACTACACCTCCATTCCCACGATCACCGTTGCTAAAACTCTAGCGACCACCATTTCATGACCACCGGTCCACGACTACCACTCCTCAACCTCCGATCATCATCTTCCTCAACCTCTACTCATCATCTTCCTCAACCTCCAATCATCATCTTCCTCAACCTCCGGTCATCATCTTCCTTAACCTCCGTTTACCACCCTCAAAGTCCGACCACCACCGCCCTCTCAACGTCATCCTTAAAGTCCAATCACCATCGTTGCCGCTGTTGCCGTGGATCTCGAAAACCATCGTCGTTAATACCTTTAGTTTTCAACACAAATTAGAAGGTAAGTTTTTTGGTTTAAACACAAATTTGTGTTTGTTCATGTTAATGTATTGTTGAAACATGTTTAGATTTGTGTATTTAGTAGGTTAGACTAAATGTTTAGTAGGATTGTGTAATTTTTAGGTGTGTTTCTTTATGTTAATGTATGATTGAAAAGTGTTGAAGATGATGAACTAGTGAGATGGATTTAGGTATTTTGGGCATTTGAAAATTCTTGATTGGGACCAACATCTCCACCACCTTGACCATCATCATGGTCATCATCATCATTGTCATCTTCTTCATAAGCATGAACCACTACGGGCTTAACATCAGAATCACAATCATCATGATGCCACTTCTTACGAGAAGGCGCCACATAATCCTCATTTGCCAGATGGACAAATAGTCTCTTGACCGGGGGCTTCACCTACTTCCCCTGGTAAACCTTCATCCTCCCCAGTGTGGTGTCTTCCACCACCTCTAATACAACAGCATCATCCTTCTTCTTCGGCAACAAAGGAAGCTTCTCATTTATAATCATCTGCAAGAAACGTGGATACATGCAGAAGCCTTCCTTGCCTTTGGCCTTAATGTTGCCTATCAAGTAGGAGAACAACATGTAGGAGAAACTGAATGGGTGGTTCAATACCAGTGCAACGTATGCATTTTGGATTTGGTTAGACATCTTATCAAATCCTACAAGCCTAGAGGCTACGCACTTGAGGATCACATGTGCCAAGTACTTGAACTGGGGGCACATATTGCTCTTGTTCAGCATACCGGCATTAATGTCCCCAGTGTACTTGATCCTCATAAAACATCCCCGAATAGTTAGGGGATGCAGCTTGGTTGGGTAGGCACCGTCCTCACCCTGATCCAAGACCCTCCTTAGAGTGTCTTCAGTGATATCAATCTCCTGTCTGAATATAGAGCTCCAGGTACCACGGGGCTCAATGGACTGATCAACTACATCGTTATCCTAGAAAGTCTACTATATAGATCTAAATGGGTGCACAGGGTAGAAATAGCCTTGTAGATCCTCGATCTACGCAGGAAGGCTATGATCCCAGTGAACTCAGAAGCGTTCCGGGATGTAGCATCCAGATGAGCACAAATGTTGTGCTTAGTGCTCATATTCCATCTCTCAACCATATTGTTGCAACACAAGAAACATATACATTAGATTTGTGCATAAGAGATAATAGTTGAATTTTAATTGATTTTGATGAACTGGTTCAATCGTGCGATTGAACCATACGACTGAGTTCAGTCGTACGATTGAGCCTGCGACTGAGTTCAGTCATGCAATTAAACCTACGACTAAACTTAGTCGTATGTTAAGCCATGCGGTTGAGTCAATTGTGCGACTAAGTCACTTATTGATTCACTCGTGCGATTGAATCATACGCCTAGCTCAATCGTGCGACTGAGGTTCATATTGAGTGTCTATTCACATCTTGCTCTGTTTGACAATCTAACATAGAATCTTTGTCAAAACATTATATTACGCTTCGTGCTTAGACTCATTTGATTCGCAAGGACTCGAAATAGCACTTAGTGTCTTTTAAATTGACTTTTATGTCCATTTAAGTGGTCTATTTTAAAGTATTGTCCTGGTTATTAATCTTAATACTTTCAGTCATTTAGGGTTCGATTAATCCATTCATTTGAACTGATTTCAGTTGCAAAGTGTCTGTAGATGAGTAGGAAATCAGTTTAGATGAGTAGGAAATCAGTTAGTATCATAATCAAAGGGTAATCACAATAATCAGAATTTTGGCAGAGTGTTTGTGTATGGGCGGTTTTTAAGAGTTTTTAAGGGTGGTAAGGAATATGACCGACAGACCCCTCTATTTATACTGTTTTGAGCTTCAGTCGTGCGACTGGACCCATACGCATGATTCATTCGTGCAACTGGGGTTCAATCGCGCGACTAACTCAGACTCCTTCATCCAGTCGTACGATTGGTTCATTCTTATGATCCAATCGCATGGTTGACCCATATTCATGGTCTAATCGTGTGATTGGCTCATACTTATGGTTCAATCGTGCAATTGGATCATACTTATGATTCAATCGTGCGATTGGCTCATACTTATGAGTTTGACCTCATACATTTCCATACACTCAAAATATAACTTTTGATATATAACATTCTGACCGATGATCATCTCAGACATGACCCTTTTAACAAAAAATCTTTTGATCACCTCAGACGTGATCCTTTTAACTAGTGATTCACAGAGTTCATCTAGTTATAGAGTCCGGCATAGACACAAAGAAGATAATGAAAATAGAAAACAACTTGAATTAAATCAAAACAATAAATATTTTTGTGCTTTTGGTTTAAGGTGGATTGAAACCTTTTTGAAATCAACTAACCGATTTTTCCTCCTGAGCAGAACAACTTCAATTTAATTCTATCATTTCTGGAAATATTCATATGGAATCATACAGGTATATCATAATCATTTGGGACCTTTTTACATGTAATTTCATATTAGATTCTCATTTGTCTAAGAGTCAATAACACTTTCAGGAAATCATATTAGAGCTATAAGATACACACAATGATTTTGACTGTCGAGAGTTGCAGCCACGATGATTGTCATTATATTTGTCTACTTAAATCCGTACACAGATTTTTGACTCACATTGGTGATAAGTTAGGTTATATTATTTCAACAAGCATTTGTGGATTCCACACTTATATGGTAATCAACATTTCTTAGGAGATTTTTGAGCGGTCTACGGGTATTTGACAAGAAGAAACTATTCTAAGAGCTTTCAAAGAGATGCCAAGCCTCAGGTCAGTGCCATCGCACAACAGAGAGGCACAAACAACAATGAATTCTAGAATATTTAGGTTACGCTTATCCTCAGGTCAGTGTCATCGCACTGCAGAGAGGCACACAACCTATCTTCTTGTTTGAGCATTTGTTTTTCTTTTGCACATAACACACCAACAACATTAGTTAGTAGCTTGATTGCACTTAGCAGTTTGTCCATGTTCTTTCCTCATTTTTATGGTCATCCGCACACATTTGTGGCGTTTATTTTGCTCGTCACCCCTTATTGGAAATGTGTTGATTGTGTTAACCAGGTATAGAATGAGAACCCACAGCAAGTTGAACAAATTAGTTTGAATTTGATTCACCAATGAGGTCTACTCGTCTATTGTGTTGAATCTACCAACACATCATATAATGAACTAGCAATCCCTAGGTCTACTTTCTCTATGTTACCTTAGTTGTACACTAGTTTACTATCATTTTTCCTTTATTTTGCTTAGACTTCTTAGACTTGTAATTTGAATATAGCATTTTGATCATCTAAATCCTTTTTGATGTCCCAAACAATTTGATCCCTGTGTACTATCATTTTCTATAATTTTGTAATCCATCTCACAGATTTGATTTCTTTGCTTTCAGCTTATCTGCCCGCCCTCGGTTTTTTTAAATAATTAAATACTAAAACTAATTTAAATACTGAAACTAAACTATTCTCCCCCTAAAATTCTAAAACCGAAAATATTTTTGCGTTTTTGGATTTTTAAAGACACGAAAATAAAATAAATAAATAATAAGAAAATTTTGGCAGACTACGAACTCGACTCTTCTGGAATCACATCATTTTTCTTTTTCACGCCATTTACCTCCAAAAGATATAAAAACCGAGGTTTGTCAAAAGATTTTGTATAGAGGTCGGCTCGTTGAAAATCTGTATTAATTTGTACAACATCAATTAATTGTTTTTCAAAACAGTCACGTATAAAAGTGATATATAATACTGATGTTTTTAGTTTTTGGGTGTTGGACCAAATTTTTAGTGACAGAAATTGTAGCAGAATTATCAACAAAGATAGGGGTGTCAGAAAATTGCAAACCGTAGTCTTGCATTTGTTGTTGAATCCAAATGATTTGTGAACAACAACTTGCAGCAGCAACATATTCAGCTTCACATGTTGACAAAGCAACATATGTTTGCTTCTTACACTGCCAGGTGACTAAGTGTCTTCCAAAGAACTGACATCCCGCTAATGTTGACTTGTAGTTCATCTTACAACCACCATAGTCCGAGTCACTATACGCTGTAAGCTCAAAGTCATCATCATGAGGATACTACAATACGAGTGTTGGAGTAACCTTCAGATAATAAAAACTTCTTTTTACCCTAATTAGATGATTCACTTTTGGTTTAGATTGATATCTGGAACAGAGACACGTGGCGTACATAATATTAGGACGAGAGGCTGTGAGGTACATCAGAGATCCGATCATTCCTTGGTACATAGTGGCATCTACCAGATCACCATTTTCGTCGAGTGCCACATCGTGGTTCGTGGCAACTGGAGTCCGAGTAACCATTGTATTCTCCATGTCGAACCGAATAAGGATAGCTCCTACATATTTGGACTGATGCAGGAAGATTCCATTTGGTGTCTAATCCACCTGTAACCCAAGAAAGAACTTCATCTCCCCCATGGCACTCATCTCAAATTTAGCTTTTATCACGGATTCGAATTCTTTACACAATTCTTCATTTTTGGAGCCGAAGATTATGTCATCCACATATATCTGTACTAGGAGTAAATCACAATCTTTCTCTTTGATGAATAACATGCAGTCAATAACCCCTCTGTGAAAACCATGTTTCACCAGATGAGTAAAGGGTTTCTAATACTAGGCTCGAGGGGCTTGATGAAGCCCATAAAGAGCCTTGTCCAGTTTATAAACTCTATCCTAATGATAAGGATCCTCAAATTCTTCGGGTTGACTAACATACATCATTTCACGGATTTCACCATGAGGGAATGCACTTTTTATATCAAATTAATAAACTTTGATCTTCATGTAGGATGCATAGGCTAAGAAGACACGAATTGCTTCCATCCTTGCCACAGGTGCAAACACTTCATTGTAGTCAATGCCTTCGACTTGTCTAAACCCTTGAACGACAAGACGAGCCTTATTTTTTATTATTACCCCTTGGTCATCTTTCTTACATTTAAGAACTCAATTAGTGTCGATCACCTTTGCATCTTTTGGTCTGTCACAAGAGTCCATACTCCTAACTTCTTGAACTAAAGGAGTTCTTCTTGCATAGCACTAACCCATGCCTCATTGTTTAAGGCTTCACTTACATATTTTGGCTCAAATTGAGACACAAAACATCGATAAGCACCATTGTGTAGATAACCTTTTTCCATGATTGCGGCATAATCAGCCGAGTATAGCTGATTTCGTGTCTGAACTCCCGATAGAATATCCCCGATGATGTTGTCCAGGGGATGATGCACATTAACTCTAGTTATGGGAGTGGTGGGAACAACTACTTTATTATCCAGGTTTTGAATCCCAGATTCAGTTTCTGTGGCTGTTGGAGTATGTGGTTCAGAAGTTTCAGTGGCATCAAGATTAGATGCTTGTGTACTTTCAATAGTGGGAACATGTTCCTCCTGGTCCACATTTGCAGTCTCAATTGCTTCATCATCAGAGGAAGACTCACTTACCTCAAGCTTTCCCCCTGAAGGGCTAGAAGTATCATTTAATGGAACCGATGATGTCGAGTCTCGTGTAGGAGTATTCAGAACATCGTACATCATTCGGGCAGATAACTCATCATCAGGATGAGAAGGAGGTAGATTGAAGGATTTGAAAAATCCATCATAGTCAAAGAAGAAAGAAGGTCCTTTTCCAGTAGGGTGTGGTGTATCTTTGAACATAAACATTGCACCACACTTCTACCTGACCCGTTGAGTTGTTAAAATCTCTCTTGTCTGGTATACTATATCCGAGAAAGATACCTTCTTCTAACTTCTCACTAAACTTCCCAGTCTAATTTTTCTTTAACAGCATGCACGATGCTCCAAATGGTTCTAGATACTCCAAGTTGGGTTTATGTCGCTTGAGCAATTCATAACACGTTTTTCCATGACGTTTGACCACTAAGACTCGATTAAGAGTATAGCATGCGTTAGCCACTGCCTCGTTCCAGAATTGAATTGGTAGCTTAGAGTCGGCTAACATCGTCTGTGATGTCTCTATCAAACTCCGATTCTTTCTTTCAGCAACCCCATTCATCTGTGGGGTGTAGGCAGAAGTAAATTGATGTACAATTCCTTTCTCTCGATAGTATGCCTCCATCCACTAATTCTTGAACTCTGTTCCGTTGTCTAATCAAATCTTTCTTACTTTCAGCTTGTAGAGTGACTCCAATGTATTAACTAGATGCTTGAATGATTCAAATATCTCTGACTTGGCTTTCAGAAACATCACCCAAGAGAATCTTGAGTAATCATTAGTGACTACAAAGAAGTACCAATCTCCAGCAATGCTCTTTGTGCTGACTGGGCCAAACAGATCCATGTGTAGAAGCTTGAGAGGAATACTAATAGAATTAACTTTCTTTGTTTTGTGAGACTTCATGGTCTATTTCCCTTTTTTACATGCTACGCAAAAATCTGGGAACTAGAAATTCTTAACTGTAACTCCATTCACCTATCAATCTGAACCAAATGATTCATCTTCTTGGGATTAATATGTCACATTCTCTTATGCTAGGAGACTGAATCCTTCTCTGTTGCCTTTGACAAGAAGCACTAGACAGTAGACTCAGTTGTGGAGGCTTTTGATAGATCCAAGACATATTGATCGTTATATCTTGAAGCTGACATTAGAATTTTATCCTCCTCGACAACATACTCCTTCTTCAACATG
>BJCM01067033.1:0-27871 GCA_018326385.1 Flaveria bidentis | reverse complement strand
AGAGTACAGAGTAAACAAGGCATACAGTAAAGAGAAAAAGCATTACCTGATTGTATAGTTAATGCGTGCTCATGTATAAAGAGATGAAGTTTTCATAAAAAGAGTATTTTCATATGTATACCTTACAGAAAGTATTTTATTACTTTTAAAACTAGAACTCACTCAGCAACGCTGAATTTTATATATTTTCAGTTAGCAGGTAAATATTGCTGAAGATGGCACGAGGGTGAAGCTACTCGGCAGGGAAAGACTGACATCCATTCATACCTATTATTGCTATTGTTTTGTAATGCAATTAAACAATTCTTTTGTATTCAGTTAAACAATAGTGTATTGCTCAACAACAGTGATTTAATGAAATGTATAGTTTTTGGTAAAATACTTCCGCTACTTAAGCTTGTAAATTTATAATGTTTAATGTACTTAATGCTTGAATGACCAACTGTGAGGTCTCCGGGAACGGGGCCTTACATGTATGGAAACCACATTGAAGCAGGAGCAAGATGTCACACCCCGACCGACGGCGGAATCATCGGGGCGGACAAATGTGAAACGATTGTTCATAGCAGATGGAACTAAATAAGTTGTAATAATATTAATTATCATTATTTATTGAACATTACAAGACAAATAAATCCATACAATACAAAAGTTCAAACCAAGAAATAAAATATTTAGTTAAACTAGGTCCAAATCTTATATGAGCATGAAGAGAATCCTCAAGTATCAAAACTGAAACATGTTAAAATTAAAAGGGTCAACTTTGAAAGTTGGTGAGTTCCCATGGGTTAAACACGCGCATATATATATATATATATATATATGTGTGTGTGTGTGTGTGTGTGTGTGTGTGTGTATGTATATATATATATATGTGTATATATATATATATATAGCAATTCATGTCGATGGTTATGAGTTAGCAAGTTTATAGAACACATACAGTTACAACCAAACCTCGACTTGATTACAAGTTTATAAGATTGGCTAAGTGTACTTGGTTCCCATGATGAACAAGCATACGTCATCAAGAGCCGGAAATACATCGGCGTTAGCACCAAATAGGCTTGTCAGGCCCAAAGATCTAAGACGTCGTCATGCTAGCAATAGTTAATGATTGTAAACAAAATATGTATCTCATATAAGACTTACAATAACACAAATAACCATGAAAAAAAGTAAAGATAAATTGCATGTACATTTACAAGGATCAAGATGTTTACAAGTATAAGTTTATAAGATTAACATGTTTCACCCCAAAAGATGTGAAATAAAAAAAGGAGCATGGAGAACTCACGTGATATATACAAGGTGATGATAAGAATTTAAACGAGACTCCAATGATTTCTCTTACAAGTTGCCTAAACGTATAGATTTCAAGATTAAGTTCGATAATAAGATTAACAATGAGACGTGAACTAGGGTTTCAATTGGAATTTGCGGGTTTACATAATTAAATAAAATAATGAATTGTTTACGTTTTGGTTTAATAAAGATGGTATAAATCAATTAAGATTAAGTATGATAGTGTATGATTCAATAATTTATTTTATTGAACCAATAAAGATTAAATAAAATGTGTGAAAAGATATAATTAATTTAGAAATTAATTATTTAAAATTTGATAAAGATGATTTATTGAATACTTATTTATATAGCTTGCAAAATAATATAGAATTATTTAAAGTCACTTTAATGGTTTTAAATAATCTTTCTAAGGCCTTAAAACAAAGATGATCAATAATAGAAACTTATATTGTTTTATAAGTTTTAAGAATTTAAATAAAAGTTTAAGAAATAAATTGATTAATTAATTAAGATTTAAAACAATATTATTTAAAAAGAACATTTAGAGCAATAATAATTTATTAAAATCAATTTTTTTATATTTTAAAAAAAATTGTAATTTATTTAAGGCTAAAAAGCCTTTAAAAATTCACGAGGGTGCCCGGGTTTGAAGCCGGGACCTAATTAAGGGGCAAAGTCTTAACCAGTGAACTAGGGTCGCGGCCTTGGTTTACTTTGGTTTTAAATTGTTTTAAGCCAAGTTAATAAAGTTTCCCCAATTCACCAAGAACCCTAGTTTAATTTAGATCCAAATTGAACATGGATTTGATGTGGTTAATGTAATCAACCATAGGGCTTTTGATCCCTAGACGAAATCGAGTGTGTGGGTGTGTGTAATTACCAGAATGATAATCGAATCGATGATGCAATGTGAAAGAACAGTCGCGACTACATGGATGATGATTCAAGGTGCAAACTTTGATGTTAATCAAATTAACTTTGTAGATAGATCTTAGGAACGATTCTAAGCAAAAGTCGTCTGTCAATTCGGTTTAATAAAGCTTCGAACATGGATCTCCGTTAAGTTGCAGGTCGCGATGAAGGTGATGTTTGAATTCAAGGTTTGTGTTTGTTTCAGGTGTAATTGGGAGTTCTATTAGTTTAAGAACATTAATTTGATGATTTACCCTCGGTTTCTTATGCATTAACCGATCAGTTTCAAGTCGATTGAGTTCGTTCTTTAAATGTAGCTTTCGGTTTCGAGTGTACCACCTTAACAACAGAATTAATGCAATTAACACTGAATCTCTATTCGAAACTGGTACACCATAGTTATTGTTCGGTTTAATTGACTTTAAATTAGGTGTTTTGGCGGTTTGATGTTTGCCGGAGCGATGGCCGGAGGTTGGCCGGAGATGGGAAACTCGACGGGATGATGGGGCGGTTTGGTTAAACAAAATTTACACTTTGGTCCCTGATGTTTTAAGAACTCATTATTTTATGTCCAAAACCTTAAAAAAAGTTTTAATAATTACATTTTGAACCCCAAACTTATAACATCCTTGTTTTCAAATTATTTAAAATCCCATTTAAATTAATCACTAGTTAATAAAACTTTTATAGACTTCACATGTATTTGTAAGAATATTAATTATTTATTTAGTTTGATAATTTAAACTCATAAATAAAAATAAGACATCATGAATTTATAAAACTTTATTTTATAAATTATAAAATATTCTATAATTATATTAACTTGTTTAAATGGTTTGATAGATAATAATTGAATAAAATAATTTGCAATATTTATTAAATTGCATATTTAATGCATTTGATTTATTAAATAACTAAAATTAGAATAATTTAATAATGATATTGTTTCATTGTATAAAAGTTCAAAATGGATTCGGGTTTGGGTTTTAAATTGGAAAAATAGCGGATGTTACACAAGAGCTCAGACAATAAAAGACGCAATTCTGTTGATGACAGTTGCCAACAAGGTGCGAGGAGTTTGGGCAGAAGTGAGAGAGTTGGCCCAAAAAGTTCAGGAGAAAGATGAGGTGAGAATGGACGTTTAGGATCTGACCAGATAGTTTGAAAGAGCGAGTGCACATGGTGGAGAAGAGGTTGCAACATGAGCTAAAGCTGAAAGCAAATCAAAGGCCGAAGAGGATACTGGAGCTTAAGCGACAAATGAAGATTGATCAAGATGGTGAGATCCAACCTAGGGGGAGTATTGAAGATCAAGAATAGGTTGGACTCACCTTAGATTAGATTTTGTTTATGTTTGATTGTAATAGGTTAAATATTAGATTACTTTTGTAAATAGTTTAGTAAGTTAAGTTTTGCTGCCCAGTGAAACTATGAGTGAAACTATAGTTTTGCTCGTAGTCAGCTGATAGTTTCATCCGGCGAAACTGTGTTTCTCAACCGGGCGAAACTGTGGTTTGGCATGATAGTTTCGCTGACAGTGAAACTGTCAGTGAAACTATCAACTCTATATATAGTTTTTGCTTCTTTCATTGTAGACAATGCTTTCAATATCCTAATTCGTCTTATCATTGTTGCAAGTGTCATTTGTAAGCTGAAATTACTCTTAAATATCATTGAGCTTTTATTCTATTATATGTATTGGATTTGATTGTCTTATTTTGAATACTTTTAGTTTATTTTTCATCATCAATTGCTTCTAGTATGCAGTTGTGACTATTTAAAAAGATTAAACTAAGTATGCAGTTGTGACTATTTGGCGAAAAGAGTTTAAACAAATGAATCTTCAATCGCCTTCCACATGGATGATGTTGTGTTGAATTATGAGCAAGATGCAAAACCAAAGAAGATAAAGTAGAGGTTATCAAGGCTTGAACATAACCGTTACCTTCTCCAAATCTTCTCGATCAACAGAACCAACATCAGGAATTGGTGTGTCTGATTTTAGGATTTACAATAGACCTAAAGTTTTTAACATAGTGACAATTTGTTGTTTCAAGTTGAGAAAATTGCTACCATCAAGTTTGATTGATAGAAAATTAGCAATATTTAGCAAAGGATTGATTGAATGCATTGTGGTATGAATTGTTAGACTGGTTGACAATAAGATCGGGGAACTTACTAGATCGGGGTGGATGGGGAAAGAGGTTGTCTTTTTGGAGCCAAGATAGGGCTTCTTGTTCCCGTTGGGGGCGCATTCTCCCACCTCTCTCCCGAGTGTAAACCATCCCACCTAAGTGTTTGAGGTTTCTATATATTTGTTTAAATAAAATAGTAAAGATCATTTTACATGTACTTAACATATTTTTTGACACATAAAGATGCTAGCGATTATCCAAGAAGAACATATATGATATATTTGCTCTTTTAATATTAAACTAACGATGCCATGATATCATATATCTTAATGATTTTGCACTGAAGCATCAGAACATATATGTTGATTGCATTGGTGAATTTGATAAATTGAAGTCCTAGATTGGTAAGATAAGAAAAAACTTTTTCGTACAGCTTGCATCAGAACATGTTGTGCATTACAAGTTGCACATGTTACAAATATTATATATATGTTTGTAGGTTATGGTTGGAGCAACCTTGGGACAACAGGGTCTCGCTCCAAGGTCACTAGACCATTTAATAATGTTGCAAAATCACTTGTACACAGTTCATTGATCACTTTCAGCGCATTATAATCCAATTTGTCTTTTTCTGCCTTATGATATATAACTTTATGTCAAATATAATATTATTCTGTCTTAAAATTATGTGTTTATAACTTCATAATACCCTATTTTATGCATCTGGTTTGGAAGTTGAACCCGATCTAACTCTGTCTATTTGATTAAAAAAATGCATAATGCTCAATTTATATTAGTTGACAATACGATTATACATCCGCTGTTATACATCCGCTTCAACTACTAAACCGATAACAGTTTGAGATTTCAATGTAAAAAAGTCAATGCAAGAAAAAGATCTTATGGCGACGACATGATTTTGTCGCTATGGGTCATTTTAAAGTGACAACATGTCGTCGCTATAGAAATACTTTGGTATAGGAACATTTTGGTTTTTGGTTAACGTAGACATGTAGTAACGACAGGTTGTCACCTTAGGATGGTGACCTATAGCGACATAACTAGGTGGCCACCGTAGGTTTATTATCATTATTATTTTACATTATGATATATTTAAAATAATGTTGGAATTTTGAAAATTTGGGTGCATCATGTCGTCGTCATCATATGTAAAAACTTTTTTTCTTTGTTTTTTAATCTACAATAACATGGATTTAAAACGTGTTTGCAATTTCATATTCCCTTTGTACCCTCGGTTCTAGTCTTCACATTATAAGCTATCATTTCTAGGAACTTATTATTAGATTTCGTACAGTGAAGTCATTATACCTGTTATAAAGTTTATAAATTTACTTATTCGTACTCCTTTTAGCTAATTTACCCAAAGAGTAAAATAGAAAACACATGCATGAAAGCATCAAAGGGGCCAATAGGCCATACGAACATGTGAGTTCATCATACAGTCTCTCTCAAGTGGTCCAATGGTCACGTCTTTTAGCCTCACCCATTTGGTTAAACAAGTGATTAGCTTACCCCCGACACAATGGTCCACTAAACGTGGGCACCACGAGGTGTGAGTCACTTGGCTAGTGGATTGAGTTATCTTGATGGTCATATATAGTAGAGCTTGAAGGTGGGTTTAGGGGACCAAGATAAGAGAGTGACATAATATCCGAGGTGGGTTGGGACTAAGGTAACCGAAAGCAATGTAATGTTGGAAATATTAAAACGTACACAAAACCAACCATTATTGACTTGCCCACACACTCACATAGCTTAACATGGTGGTCCATTGATCAAGAAGCGCTAACGCTATCAACCATTCGAGCTTGTTATGTCATTGGGTGGCAGATGAACTGAGTTCACGTGTAAGCTAAGGTAGTTGGTTTGGTCACGTATGAACAAGCTCAATAAATGATTCGAGCCTATAAGTTCTTGTTAGGACCGGCCCAAGGGAGGTTGGGGAAACCGTCTAGGGCCTAATTTTTCGAGGGCTCAAAATTATATAAATGTATATATATTTTTAAAGATATTATATAAAATTAATTTATTACACACTTTAAATTAACTCATTTTATCAAAATATGGTTTGAGTTAAAACAAGTTAACAGATGTGATAATCAGGCCGTTTGTTATAAAAAAAACTTAAGTGGTGGGATATTATTGTGGTGGTGGTGTGGAAGATGTGACATGATTAAAAAAACATAACTGCAGTAGAGGTAGCGATGTTACTTCCATTTACTAGTCGTTGGGAAAATGCGATTGATTTAAACAAGTCATGTAGGAGGCCTCCTTCACATGGTAATTCATAAGGTGATTCATCCTTTGATAAACGTTACGTTTTGGTAGTTTTTTGCATTTGATATTGGATGACACGTATAAACAATCATTTTTGGAGCAAGCGTTTTGAAGAAAAAGGAAATATATCTATAATAAATTAAACTTTGTGTTAAATCTATACTTAAACTTAGTTAAGATTCTTAACTATGTATTTTGTTATTAACTATAAATTAAACCCGCGGAATGTGATGTGTCTGCTAACTTCGTTACACATGTTGGAGTGGTGATATTAAAACGTTTAACTACATTAATGAAATGTATAAAGTTTGCGTCAACTTAGTTTTGGAGATCAAAGCATAGATATAACACAGAGTCGATATAACCTACGATTCTAAAAAATATAACATTTTAATACAATCTTGTTTCAACAAAATACGTTAAGAAAAATAAGCTAACACAACCACAAATTACATTCTCAAATAAAAGTTAACTAATGAAAGTAATCGAAAAAAATTCAAATTAGTAAATTATCAATAGGTTAAAAGTGTATTGTTATATATAGTAGGAGGATGAAGTTGAAACATTAAAATTTTAAGAGTTTAAGTTGAAAGCTTTATTGGTTAAACTTTAAAACTTACAAAGTTTGAGACGTCAAGTTTGAATGTTTACAAAATTGAGTGATTAAGTTGAAAAAGTGGGTGGGAGTCGTTTGAGGAGTTAAGTTCACATCAATTTTTTAAACTTGGAATCAGACATATAGTCAGACATCTTACAGATACACTGGTCGGATCGATTGGAATTAATTTAAGAACCGAAAGACGTTATATATATATATATATACATATATATAGTTTGGTATAAGAATTTTATAATGGTATTTAATGCTTATATATAAAACTCAACAATAATCGTATGTCTAACAATCTAATCTATCGCTCAACCTCTGTTTTTACCCATTAAAATCCAAAAAAATTAAGAAAACCCCCAAAATCTGGTCGACTAAAGATCCGATTCCCGGTCCGACCACCGAACCGGGACAGACCGGCTGGTGGAACCTCTGCAAAACGAATTGATGCTGCTCGGTTCGGTCACCCCTCCGATTACCAGTCGGACCAATCAGATCTTCAAAACAATTGTTCAAACCGTTGCCTCTGGTACGTGTCATGTTTAAAACGGTCCTTCACAGATAGGTCTTCAACTTCTTTTTACGAGGTAAAAATCTGACAATATTTCTTGAACTGATCTTCTTCCCAACTGCGTCGATTGTACTGTTGTTGCCTCAATTACTTCTTCCGTGCTTCTGTAGTAATGTCTTAAAACACAGGTAACATCAATTTTGTTAATTCTATCTGCTTATGTGATTTAATTTTGGCTACCACATGTAACATGTTTGATTTTTGTCTCGATTGTTTTAGTATTTAGGCTTAAATTTTGTCTCCATTTTGTGCTTCATTTGTTTTAGTTTGAATGCTTAGCTGTGTTTTTACCTGTAAGTAAATTTTTTTGAGATCATGTGGGAAGCAAAGTGTGTAGATAAACTTTGATTTAAATTGTGTATGTTTGTAATGCTTATACTTGACTTTATTATTAAGAGTTATACAATCTTTTTCTGCATGCTTGATGTTGTTTGTTGATTTGATGTACAAAATGGGACTTAGAATAGAAGTGGTTAACTTGTTTGCTTGATTCAGAATAAAAAATACCATATATCCATGTATTTGGGCATTTCTTGCACTATGAGCAATGATATAAGCTTAATCAAGTATAAATAGTGGCGGAATCCGTATTTTTTTTATAAGGTCACTATTTTTATGCTTGGATTATAAGAAACCAAGGTCATAACTTTCGGTTCGGTTCGTTTAGGGTCGGTACCCCATACATATCAAACAGAAAACAACTATCGAGCATAAACCAAATCAGACTAAACCTTTCCACTCTTGTTCCTTTTACCATGTTTGTTAGCTTCATTATAAAAGTAGAGAGATGCAGGTGGTTAGCACCATCTATGAAAGAGACAAATTATGATTTGGAAGAAAGTAAATGAGATATTGAGAGGGAATAGTAGATTAATATGGCTAATTTAAATAGGTGAAAAAGAAAAAAAGAATCCACAAGAAAGTTAAGAGGGTTTCTGTTTGTTAAGTAAAATTAATAGGAAGTAAAAACAAAGAAAAACTTCTACAAGAGTTCGAACCCAATACGGTTAAATACGAAGGGGTTGTTACCATACAACAAATACCACAAGGACAATGCTTCCAACTATTAACATTTTCGCATAATTTAGTTTTATGGGTTCACCATAAAATATTGAACGGTGTCACTTGCAATTTTGACTAGATATATTCCGTATAAAAACATAATATCGTTGACCCCATAGCATTAGCCATGGTTCCGTCCATGAGTATAAAGTCATTTTCAAAGTAAAATGCTTATAATTTCAAACAAAAATGATTTGATACATGTTAGTTTACATGTTGTTTGTTGTATAGTTTTTTAATAGCTTTTCTATCACTAAACATGTTGTAAAGTAAAGAACATGATGTATTATTGGTTTATATGTTGTTTTGGCTGCATTTGATTTACATTGTTCTTAAACCAATTTTATGTCTAGTTTTTCACGTTCATGTAGCAATGCCACGTGTTTGTGGTTTGTTCACTACACTATTGGATGTTTTAAATGATTTAAAGTCTTATATCATTTATGTAGTTATGTTTTGTTTATTATTTTTCTAACAACAATCTACTCTATCTTTAATTTTACACTATTATTTTTCATAAGATTTAAATTCTTAATTTTTTAAAGATTTAAATTCTTAATTTTTTAAAGATTTAAATTCTTAATCTTTTAAAGACAGACGTAATTTTATTTACCTGAATACCCTAAGGCCCTTTGATTGGCTATGTTTATTATGTGACACTACAGTTTGATTGTGAAAAGGTACTCAAGTATTCAGTGGTGCCATTTTAAAACCATTGATCAAGAAGTTGCAAAAATTAAGGGTTGTCACCAAAGATGTTACTTCAATGGAGCTGTTAAATTTGTTGAATTTTGGGATGCAGGTACTTGTTGATTAATTCATTGTTAATATATATTAATCAGCAAAAAAACATATTTACATATATTTATTTAAGTATGATACATAAGCCAGTTATGAAACCACATAACTATCTGTCTTTCTCCCTCCCACTATATTTGACAAGTACTACATACATATGTTATAAATGCTTATGCAGTTCGTAGAGTTTTTTTAAATTATTTTCACTAAATGTAGGATAGGCTGTGGAGACGGGTGAATTTAAACGGTTCCTTGGGAATGACTAGTGCATCTCATGTTATACAACAGAAAGAATGTGTGTATTGATTTGTTGGTGTATTTAACTATCTTGTCGCACTCTCTTTATGCTAAGGTTTTTAAATAAGTATATTAAGTTATAATATTTCGTTTAGGATCAAACTTTTGGAAGAAATTTTATTTAGATGAAAAATGTTTTAAAAGTGAAGTATAGGTGACAAACAATATATCTAACTTTGCTGTCTTGATTGATGGCGTTGTTTTGTTTGTGTTTGAATAATTATGTGTGTAGGGCCATAGGCTGGTGGATTGAATAAACCAGAGGTGTTAACAAGCTTTAATGGGCTAGACTTCAATGGGCTTCCAAGAAACACAAGACAAATCACAATAAACTGATTGAAGACGACAACATTGAAGCATACTCCCAATGTTTGCTGGTCAACCCCTTGAATATTTACCATACTTGCCTTCTCACTTGATTAATATTTAACTATTTAAGAAAAGATTCACTTGCTAACAAAAACGAAGACTCGTTTAGTTATTCGTACTAAAAACTCAACTATGGGGAGGACACGATCATGTAACCGGACATGACCTCTAACATGTTTATCTAAACCTATCAAAAAGGCTGACATGTTATATTTATTTATGAACAATAGACAAAGTTAAGAACTACTATGAGGTAATTAATTAAATATATCCTTAATAAAAGAACGTGCAAACAGAAATGTGCCAATATATGAACTTGTCCAAAAGAAACATCTAAAGAAATGTATATTTGCATATGTTAAGTGATGTTTAGCGAAATTGATACGTGGTTCTCACATCATCACAAATTATTACATTGGTATGACCATATTAATTTAAGGTGTGATTCAAGATTGAGATTACTAAGACATGATGCTCAACAACAACATTGATGATACACCAATATTCAATTTCAGTATCTAAATGAGAGATAATATGTGTGTTTTTAATTTCACGATACCTCAAAGTTGATTCACGTGTCCTGGGATACCTCGTCCTGTTTTGCCCTCAATCTCTATGGGACTCATAGTACCTTCTCTTGTCTCTTCTAAAAAGGATGAGTTGCAATCATGGGGGCTCATTGAGTTGTCTTCTTCAACCATCATAAAGGCCCTCCTTATTCTTTGAGGATTCATGAAATGGTCATAACTTACATATTTGTAGTTGAAGACAATACGTAGTAGGAGGATAAATCATAAAAAAATTGTAAACTAATATGTTACAACATATGAACTTGTACAAAAACATATACCCTAACAAAATGAAGCTATTTTCACATGTTAGGTAGTGTTAGCGCTATAAATATGCCCCACTCACATCATTACAAGTAATTAGATTGGTATAAGAAAATTAATGGCATAATGATGCTTCAACATAGCATTGATAATGCGTTAAATTGAACTTCAATACTAGAATCAGTGATCTAATTAAAATATTATGAAATGCCGATCGACGTGTCTCAGGATACCCCGTTCATGTCACACTAATTAGGTGTTGTGGACATGATCTCCATAGGACAAAAAGTATATTTCATGTCTCCTCTAAAAGGACGAGTCGCAATCCGATAGGGGTCTCGCACTAGTTGCCTTCTTTAATAGTTATGCCTTCTTGTACTTTGAGGGTTCATAAAATGATATTTAACATTTTCTCCTATCTATACATAATTACACTTGTAGAAAATACACAAATAAATAAAGTATAAACGATATAGGGTTAACAAAAAAAATTTACAAGCATAAATCTTTAACATAAAAATTGTAAATAGATACGTGAAACACATGTACTTATCCCAAACTAACATGTTTCCTAATGAAATATGCAACCATCTTCACATGTCTAAGGAATTAATATGCTTAACGCTACAAACATATAGCACTCTCATCATCACAAACTGTTACATTGGTATGAGAAAATCCATGGTGTAACTCAAGATGAAGATTACAAACCCATTATGCTTTAATAATTGGATTGACGATGCCTCAAATTTCAACTTCAACCCTAGATAAGAGATGGTATGTATATTAAAAGCTTAAGAAACAATTTAACAAGGTTGATCAATGTGTCTAAGGATACCCGTCCACTTTCATGTCATATGTTTACACTAAATGGGTGTTGTGGCCATGAACTCCATGTGACTCAGAGTACTTTAGCTTGTCTCTTCTAGAAGGATAAGTTGCAATCTGATAGGAGGCTCTTAGGAATTGTCTTCTTCAGTCAATATAACACCTTAGTACTTTTACTATTCATGAAATACTATCATAACTATTTCCCTCAAACCATGTGTTTATCAAGTTCTAAACAAGTATCGATGACGTATCCTCATATCATCCTTAAGCACTGCTTTTAACAATAAATCATCACTGCCATCATTTAAGAAAAGTTGCATATTGCAATGATACATATAGCGACGAAGCTTGTTGTCGTTATAGATTAAGCTATAGTAATTACAAGTAAGCTATATTGCCTTTACCAAAATTTTGACCAATCAAATGCTATAAATACAACTTATTGTTGCGATAGAGGTTAATGAGATGAAAGGAAAATTGGCACTTTATGAAAACAATATAGCGACGACATGTCGTTGCATGCATGCATTTTTTGACTTAATTGCATGAATGGTCCTAGTGGTATCCTCTGATCTTACTTTTGGTCTCTAAGTCTTAGAAATTCAAAACAATCCAATAGTAACATAACATGATCTATTCTAGAATTTAATTGTCACATCCACGCGGAAGCATAAAATACTTGGGTGTGACTTATCAATTCAAAACACATTGATTAACATAACATGTAATCATAGCGTTAATTACTAAACATAACTTTCATTAACTTATAATTATAGGATTACATTGATACAAAATTTAGTCTAATAGTTTAGATTTATAAATTAGTAATTCTATTCTAAATACACTTCTTTAACATTTCATTCATTATTCAGCTAGTAGTGGACGTTTACATTTACAAAGAGACTAAAGTCAAAAGATCAATGACCAACCATATGCATAGTTTCCTAAAATAGTCGTACCAATCACTAAATATGTTGAACGTGTACATGAGGATATAATATGTTATGATAATCTGAAAAAACATACTCAAAATAATCAATATAAAGTTTGTGAGAACATAGGTTTATTAAATAACATAAATCATTTTAAATTGATACAACATAATTAAACTCACAACCAAACATACTCACATGTCAAGTGATTCATAACCATCACATACAAATCACAGAATCAAATAATATAATATCATTAACCTCATCCGGTAGATGCAAGTTGACATACTCTGATATACCGTTACCTATATTATTTGATGGTTCCTCATCCGAATTAATAGTTGTGTTAATAAGAGAGTAATAGATCAAAATTCTCAAATTTGCATCAGTTTCAAACACAAAATGTATGCTTTTTCCCTAAAATTTATAAATAAAAAAGGATTTTATTACTCAAATTAATTCCAGCCATAAGTCAAATAGTTATTTGTTAGAATAAATCTTATTTTTTAAAAAATTTCATCATTTAAATCACTAATTAAGTCAAAATTCCTAAACAATAGCTACTTTTATCCAAAATTCACCAAATCTTACAAGCAGTAATTTTTCAAAATCTGGATTATCCCATAAAAATTCAATCAGTATCTTATTATAGAAAATTCACTAGAAATTTTTACAAGTTTCACAATAAATGGCAGAAATTATTACATATCGCTAAAACTTCCGAATTTTACACCGTCCCTTTTTGTATATCATAATTTATGTAAATTTTTCATGATTTAACATATTGTTTTACTATTACATTCAATTTTCTTCTTATTAACTATTCTAAAATATATAACTTTGTCATAGTTATGAATTTATTCATGAAATTTATTCTGAAATTCCAATAAAATATAAGTTATTATATAAATTTTCCGAATTTTTATTGACTCCAAATCTTCTGCTTAGAAAATTTCTTTTATTTCCTTGATTAATCATATAAATTAATATATTCAATATAATTATCTCATAATTTATAGATTATTATTTCTAATATTTTCTAACAAATTCTTAAATTTTATTCCCTCAATCATAGTCAATTTTGTATTTGATCTAATTTATCATGAATATCACATGTTTCAACCCTTTAAATCTTTTATTTTGTTTAATCCTTGGTTTTTATAAATTCTCAAATTTTCTGTTTTTGAACCCTTTTCATTACTATTTTTTATAGAAACCAAGAGTTCATGACGTTTTTATGAATAATCTCGGTGATTTAGCTTAAAGGGTTGGTTATGTGTGTTAGTTAAACATATATACAACTTCTTAAACTTGTTAGTTTAAAGATTTGAGAATCAACCCTTGCTTGAGGGTGAAGAAAGACTAAGGAAGTTGCTAGCTTGTTCCTTGATAATTCACTTGATGAGATGGTTCTTGAACTTGAAAGATTGATCACAACCAGTTGAGACAACTTGGTGTTATGATGTTCTTGAGGATGGGAATCGGTTGGTTAGTAAAAGACGGTGATATTGGTTGTGTGATGTGAGGATCGAGAGAAAGAGGGTGATGGTGGTGTGTTTTGAGAACCGAAGGGGAGGGAGAGATCCGAGAGGGTGATGGTTGTGGTTATGGTGGTTTGTGGTTGTGGTGGTTTGGGGTTATGTTAGTTCCATCGGTTGAGACTTCAATGAGGTGGTGTGTTTAGGCTTCTTAGGTGATAGGTGGCAATATTTGAGGGATGATTAGTGTGTGGCTATGCTAGGTATCAAGCTAAGAGTCTAATGACTCACTTAGTCAGTAAGTTACGTTTAGTTGTTTAGTTAGTTGTTAATCTAGGCTAGTAAATGTCCTAATAAGTCGATACAGTGTTAAGGTTGTGTTTTAGTTAGTGTTTAGGTGTTTAGGATTTGTTTAGTTATGGTTTTGACATAAGGTTTATAGATGTTAACTTGATTAGTAATGTTTGATTAAGTTTCAAATTTTAATCCATTACATCTAGATAAAGAATCTAACATTCAAGCAACTAATCACTAGGGCTGCAAAAAAACCGAACGAACACAAACAAGGCCTTGTCCGTGTTCGTTCGTTAAGAAATAAACTTGTTCATAAACTGTTCACGAACACTTACCAAACGAGATTTCTTGTTCGTGTTCGTTCATTAAGAAAATGAATATGTTCATGAACTATTCACGAACACTTACCGAATGCAAATAAACACAAATAAAAGCAAACGAACACAAACAATTGTTCATAAACATGACGAACACAAAAAAAAAACTCATAACCACAAACGAATACAAATTATTATAGATTTATTTTGAAATAAAATTTATATTTTTTATTACAAACATTACACAAAATCAATAAAAATAAATAAGTAGTTAACATAAATAGCAAAAAATACTTGATATAATAGTCATAAAAATAACTTATACATTAATTAAGAATATAAACGAACACCTTAACGAACATAAACGCACACATTATCAAACATTCACGAACGAACATAAAAGAACACATTATCGAACGTTCACGAACATAAATGAACAAACGCGACTTGTGTTCATATTCATTTGTTTAACTAAACGAACATAATTTTCGTGTTCATGTTCGTTAATTTACTAAACGAACGAACATAAACGAACTTCCCGCCAAACGGTTCACGAACTGTTCGCTGAACGTTCAGTTCGTTTGCAGCCCTACTAATCACATAATCCTAAGATTTGACAATCACAAGATTCATACAAGAATCACACATATGCACACGTAAACACTTATGCATGCATGCATGCTCACGTAATACCATGAAAAATATGAAAAATCATATAACTTTAATCATATAAAATCAACTTAACAATCTCTAATAAAGTATATAGGTATATATTATCTACTTAGAGTAGTTCTTAAAGACGTTTAATTTACCTAACATTGGCTTAGGGTTGTCACATAAATGGATGCTAATAAAACAAACCCTTATAATTTCAAATAGCTCACACTTGGTGACCCTCCACCTCTGGTGACTCGTCGCATACAACAAACCCTTCACTTCTAACAACTCTCGTATGCTATTGAAACTCCATAATCTACACGAGATTTGAGACATCATCAAACTTGCAACACTAACCTCTTTCTGCAACTATCCATGACCACATAACTGATTGCTACACCCCAAAAATTCCAAAGAATAAAAGAAGGCATGAAGTTTTCATGTGTGAAGTTTTCCCAAAAAATTTCCTCACGCATATGGATTTTCTCACGCAAGAACATTTTGATTGGGGAAAGACTATAAAATAGTAAGGGCTCCCCTTTGCCTTACCTTTATGTGAAAACTGCTCTGGGTATTCATGAGAGAGAGAGAGAGAGGCGAGGATTAGAGTGTGGAATCACGGAAAAATGATGTTTAAGGTATGTATTTTTTTGTTGTTGATTTGTTTATGTATTAAAGAAATTTAGTAATGATAATGATGCATGAATATGTGCCATCCTAGATTGCCTTGCGCCATTGAAGACGAAGAACTTACGAGTTATGCTTAACATGAGAAGATCTCAAGAAAAGGTGTGTTTATGTGTAATTTTCAAGAGGCGAGTTCTAGCCCATTATTTTACAAGTTTTGATGAGTTTTTGGGCTGTTACGCATACTACTATGTTTAATTATGCATGATATGATGATTTGGATCGAAATAGACATATTATAAATGAATTAGTTATGATTAAGTCAATGAACACGTTGAACTGAAATGTTCTTGCATGGTTTATATAAGATGTTTTCGCTTGATTATGTTTTTGCCTCTACGGATTTAGAATATATGATATTCTCACGTGAAGAGATAACTTGGCGAGCATGGGTTTTGTTTAGCTAGATGTTTTCGCCTATGATGTTCTTGCATGATAAGGTTCTCGTGTATATAGATATTCTCGCATGGATAGTGTTCTCGCATGACTAAGTTCTTACCTGATTAAATGTTATCGCATATATAGAAGTTGGCGTGTGTGTGTGTGTGTATATATATATATATATATATATATATATATATTATCACATAGTCTTAGTGTTTTGTATACATAGGTTTTGCTAAGTAAGTTTTTGCTTGACTAAGTGGTGGAAAATATGTTATGTTATAAATTTAGAATTATTTCCATAATGATTAATGTTTTAAGTGAACTTTACTTGGTGTGGTTATTTAACGATTATAAGTAAAGTATTATATAATGAAAGTTAAAAATTATATGAATGAAAAGCAAATGTAATGAATAAATGAAAGTCTGGCAAGTATTATGAATAGATGTTCACAACCTAATAAGGGATTGTAAGCTCAATTGTGGGTGGCTTTGCTAGCTTATAAGGATACTCACAAGGGTCCGATTGACCATGAACAATAGTGGATCTTTGTTACTTGACCTCAAAACTGTAACAAGCTTCGTACACAATATTAGAAGTTTACTTATAGGCTTCGAGACAGTTACCAACTTAGTGCATAATGTTAGGGAGTATAACATATGACATTGATCCATTACGGTAAAAGATAATGACAAAATAATGAAATATATGATGATGAAGGTTAAAGAAATAAATAAACATGTTAAGGAAAAGGTTTTAAGAGCATACTTTATTATAAAATTAAAACTCATTTAGTGTTGCTGATTTTTTATGCATATCAATTAACAAATAATGATTAAGGCTGAAGAGATGTAGGCTTGAACATGGTAGCTACTAGGAGAAAGTTCAAGTCGGCATCCAAAGTTTTGAAAGAATAAATATTGATTATAGTTTTTGATGTTTAAATACACTTTAATGTTTTACGACAAGATTTTATTAATGATTGAATATGAAATTCGCTGCAAAAGTTGTGTTTATAAATGATTTATGATATGAATGACTAATTATAAATTACACTAATAGGTGGTGATTAAATTCAAATTTGCTTAACCTTCATCGCCACCATCATGATCACCATCATCTCTACTTATGCATCACCATTGCCATCTTTTTCATATATGGTTTTAAACAAGTTAAAGAGAGAGTTTCAAAGGGCGATGATTTGTGCAAAAGTATGTGTGTGTATTATAATGATTTTCCACACCAGTTTAAATTTATAAACATGACTTTATCTTAATACTAAACCACACACAAATACGCAAGTGTACCTATCGTATATGTAACACAACTTTGACAAAAGCCAAGTATCTATCTAAGAACACGGTAGCTATTAATAGTAAACCTTTATTATTATTTAGCCGACAAATATAGATTATTTGGTATTTCGTATTTTTAAACTAAATAAACAAATAAATAAAGATAGATAGAAATCAAAAAAGATAATCAAGAAAAGGTAATGTTCACTTGGACTTTGAATTCTCATAGCTAAATAATAATAACATACACAAACTCATGGTGAGATAAAATCCGTGTAACATAAAAATAGACTAGACTCCCGTCAAGGCAACCTAATCATGTGACTGTTTGGAAAGTTATAACGATCTTAACATAATAACCAAACTAAAGTCATTCTATGAAAATCCAATGAGATAATTATGTTGAATAAAAATATAAACTAAACTCATAAAGGTTATTTATTTTCATAATTCTTTGAAAAGCTAAAACGATAAACATATATTAATTACCTCAAATCACATAATAAAAACAATATCATGAAGTCCTCCAACTTACGAATATCATACCACGAAAAAATGAACTACAACTTTACACTAGCAAACCATAATCATGCATACACAATGATATGTTAAATTTACAATGAATTTAACGACTTTTTCAAGCATATATACAGGGATGCACATTTAAATAACAATCATACATGTTCCAATCCACATCCAATGTTCCTAGTCAAATGCCATGAATACATCTACATGCATATACATTGAATAAATACCTTAATATATATGGTTTTCAAAATAATTTGGTCCAGATACCCACGAGATTAAACATATACTCAAGTCAAACAAACACATATAACTACTGAAGAACATTCAAAACATTGTTAAAGTCATCAACATAATCATCTCAATAAGTAACATGTAAATCATTAATAATTAGCTAGGATTTATCTAATTTAAGTGAATCAAAGAGTCTAGCTCATAATAGCTACAACACCCAAATAACTAGAATAATCAAAGAGATACATGGTTAGATGTAGAGATTATCAAACCAAATCAAACTAAGATGAGTTGTATGATGTTAGACTCTTTGTTGGAGTGCTTGATCTTTAATCTTGGCTTTTAATCTTGTGAAATTCCTTCAAAACAAAGCTCAAGGATGGAGAGAAACTAGGGTTTTAGCTTCTTGGAGCTTGGGTGAAATGAAAAAGAAGAAAGGTTAAAAAGGATATCTAATGCGTCTTATGTCCATAATTAAATTATCATGACTATAACAAGCTAGTTACAAGACATGATGTTTGTTATGGTCATGAAAAAAATAATCATGACTATAACAACCTCTGAACTTATGATATCTTCTTTTTTTTTTTTTGATTTCTTGCATTTATCTTTAGAGATCATCAAGTAACCATCTAAAATTACAAAATCCAAATTAATCACAATTAAGAATGATAAAATTTGATTTTTAACAAAAAGATTATTCAAAATGGGAAAAGATATGCATCATTAACATGTATGTTTATTCATATATCAGGTTATTCTTGATAATTTAAACGAATTCTTGATAAACATTGATTTTATCTTTTTTTTTTATTAAATGACAGTTTGATCATTTCATTATCACTTAATAGTTAAAGTTAACATTTATCCAACTTAAAAATTAATTATGTTACATTCAATCAAACTTATAGATTAAACTTGTGCTTTTCTAAAAATTAAGAACCAAACGTATGTGAAAATATAGACATACCACATGACAATTCATGTAATGAAGTCATAATTTTCATGTCCCTTAACTTCTCATGTCCATAACCAACATCACAAAATGAATGATATTCAAACAAAAGATGAAACAAGAGGGACATAAACAACAAACCCCAAACATAAAGGCATAGACTTGTAACAACTCCAAAACATAACAAAAAGAGGACCATAATTAATACATAAACAAGACCCCACCAACAACCTACTGTTGTTGATCCTAACTTCCCTCACCAGTTACCACTCCTTTCATTTTAAAAGTTAAAACTCTCCCTCCTCATTTAATACCAATCTGGCTATCTATTTAACATCGATCTACAACATTAATAACACCTTCCAACTTTCATACACATTCAAAATCACCATCTAACATTCAACATTCAAAAATTTAACCATGGGAAGAAGCCTCCCATTTCTTCCTACTTGTGGAAGCCCTAGGAAAACCCTTTCCTTCCGTGCCGCCACTGCCGCCGCCGCCGAGATTGACGACATGATTGCCGCCGGAGATGACGAGTCATCGGTGGAGGCTGTGATTCGTGGGTTGAGTACCGACAGATTCTTTTTCAATCCGGGAGAAACAAGCTCCATACTTGAAGAAGCAAGACCGAAAGATAAAGATAGAGATAAAGATAACGATAAAGAAAGTGTTTTGACATTCAAAGAAAGTGTGTCTATGATGGAGATGGAGTCAACTGACCCTTTTGTAGACTTCAAGAAGTCAATGCAAGAGATGGTGGAAGCTGATGAAGGGTTGAAAGAGTGGGACAATCTTCAAGAGCTTTTGAGTTTGTATCTTGCAGTGAATGATAAAATCAACCATGGGTACATTATCAGAGCTTTTGTTGATTTGTTGTTGGTCAACCTTGGTTCTTCATCAAAACCATGTTCTTGTTCTTCAACTTCATCAAGCAACGGTCAGGAACAATCTTTATTATTAAAGGAAACCGGTGCTAGCAGCAGCAATCGCGGTAATAGTAATAATAATAATAGCAGTAAAAGTAATAATAATAAGTTGATGATGATGATTAGTAGCGAGTCACCGGAATCTGGTTTATCATTCACTTCGTCGTTTGCATCTTCTTCTGAAATTTGTTCAAGTACAAGCCATTTTCTGTCATCATGTTCATTAGAAGATGATGATGATGATGATAACCATGGAGATGATGAAGATCATAACAGTCCCCAGAAAGCATCAGTTTCAGATTATGAATCTTCTTCTTTAAAAGTTTGATTTTCCTATAATTGGAAAAATATGTATATCACTAATTTTGGTAAGTACTATAATGACATCTTTGTCTAACTTTTATCATTCTTGTGTTTGTGTTTGTGTATGTGATTTTGTGTGTATCATCTTACTCTAACCAACTACAATTAAACATTTTTTTTCAAATATTCTCATTAAAATTTGTACTTGGTTATATAATGTATGCTTATGTATAAAAAGATCCATTTTCCTGGAATAATATTCAACGGTGTATATACAAATAAAATATTTGGGGTCAATCTTGAATTTGAAAGTTCTATGTAGGTCACATAATTATACGTATTATAAAAGACAAATTATTCTAAGATAATAAGATAATTAATATTCATATTTACGATAATGATTTAATATATGTTACCAACGAAACACACATATACATATACAAAATTGATGGTAAACATAATTTAATACCGAGGTTGTATTGTACAAGTTGTGAATGCATTATTATAATGAAAAAGATGTTCCTAGAGAAAAGGCATGGGTTGTGGCATATGACATAGAATCTGAAAGAAAGTAAAAGAAGACATTTGTAAAAGGTTTTGCAACTTTCGAATGCCTTATTAAAGTACAAGTAGTAAAGCAAGTGGTACAACATGCATTGGGTTTGATAGCTCCCCTACTGCTACAAGTGAAATTAAAGTTGTGTGGCAGTGTAATATTAATGTCATACAAATACACGTATTTAATCATTCTTGTACAAAATCAAGATATGAATCTGTATAAATACTTGTATACATTGCTTTAAATATAATCCGTAAGTTAGTTTTTTAACAGTATTTATTTTTTGCTACATATGATTATGTTTCATGTTCTATCAACAAGTTCAATTCTTATAAGATTTTTCTTAATTTTCTAATTAAAATTGGTAACTATTAAACGTATAACTTATTCTTATATAAATAAAAGTTATAGGTAAAGATTAAAGAAGGAGGATTCGTCTGCTTGCTTGAACGGCATTCTGCTATAAATGAAAACTGCAGGATTTCAGGGTGGTTGTTTTGAATAATTAATAATACAATATTTACTCATTAAGAGGAAAAAAACCTGTTATACAGTACCTCATCTTCATTGAAATTTAAAAAGTTTATTAAAAAAACTATAAGAAAATAAATATGCACACATATATATTGAGAAGGTCATCATCATATGACAGCAACAATTCTGAAAGAAGCTTTTGGCATTGTCTTGCACTCATATTCTTGCAACCTGCAAATATATGCAATGAGCATGCATGCAAAACCCAGAATAATGATTAACAAATATAAAAAATCTTAGTTTTTGTGCACAACTCCTAATAATATGCAAGTGATATTATATATAAGTATTTTGTGCCATCTTCATCTGTCATAAACTGTGGGGTTGCCCATATGAATAACAAACCTGGAAGAAAAGAAAACACCAGTCCAACACTGTCATACACAAAGGCAATTATATATTGCAGACATGAACTTACATAAAGATGCAAAAAAGATAGCTAAATAACACCCAAAGAAACAAAAAATAGTACCAACTTTCCTTTTGGATTGTTTCAATATGTTATAATATGTCTAGCTACTTGGGTTTGTTCATTAGTAATCTTTATGCATGATTTTGATATAAAAGATAATAGTTTCCTTGCTTTCTTTTCCTATTTAGTACTATCTACCTAATTCAAGAAAAGTTAAACATATAAATTTTTTGGCAATTATATTAAAACAAATTAAATTTGTAATAATTTGACCAATACTGCTCGTAAGTTTTTGGTTGTCAAAGACAATCTCACTAGCATAAGTTTTATATAAATTTCCACTTGATTTAGTTTCCAAATAAGGTATGTTTCCCAATTTAGTCATAATCTTTGTGAGCTAAGTCAAAAGGAAATCAAGTGTAAATGATACTTATGCGATTATGATAGGGTTTTAATTTGTTAACAAAAGTAAAAGCTAAAAGTTTCATTTGTTAACTAAATTCTCTTATATCAATTATTATCGGTCAATAACGAGAGTAGTATATAGTTAGGTTTATTAATATCTAACCCTAAATTTAATCCTATGTAAAGAAAAACAACAGAGATGCATTATTTCTTGGTAATTAGTGAATTTGAAATAGATCGACAAAAGATTTCTGAAATGACAATGTAGGGCATGATCTGTATATCACACTCAGTCCATTCTGGCTTGAACAGATGCGAATAAGATAAGCAAATTGTGCTGCAAAAAAACAAGAACTTGATGTGTGGATGCAGAAGAATGTCACAACCAAGATAAGCTCCTTCCTGTTTTTTAAGGGTGGTCCATGCAAACCCTAAACCCAAATTCAAAACCAAAATCAAAAATAAAACCAAAACTCCCTCTCTTTCTTTCTCTTTACTCATTAAGTCGCTTTGAAAGTAAGCATTTGATATCAAGATTTCACATATCCATTTTAACCAATTGTTGTTATTCATATCATATCCTAACAACTTTTCTGGTGCTGCAATTCCATCAATAGGATATAGTTCCTTTTTATTCTTTGCCAAACATGATATAATTTGATATCCTTTAATTAACATAATGTTTATATAAAATGGCATGTTTTTCAAAGGTACAAAGGATTTCAGACGCTATATATATGGTATTTGCATCCATTTAAACACATGGAAGTAAGTTACTCATTGTTTTAAAGGATTAGATGCAGTACTTTTTAGGCTTTTAGTAGAAGAAATAAAAACTCATTAGCTATAGTGAAGCTGAAAATTTAGACACACAAGTTGTTGTACCGTTGTAATCAACAATGTATCAAAACTCATTATAAATATTAAAAAACGGAATGTTGGATGCAGGTTTGACACGTCATTATGTGATTATGCACTTATAAGTCGTTGCTTATATTATCGCTAATGACTAATATTTTGCCGCTAATAATTCGTCGCTAATGATATCGCCACTAATAACATTATTAGCGGCAATTTTATCGCAACTGTAACACCCGACCCTTCACACCAACAATATTGTCCATTTTGCCCACGAGAAGTTTATGAATTTGCTTTTGGTTGCCCGGGTGAAAATTTGCCAGGGAGGTCACCCATCCTTGGACTGCTCCCACCTGAGCACTCTTAACTATGGAGTTCTCCTCTCATCCACAGTCAATACGCCTAAAACGCATTGTTGATATTAGAGGCCAGACATTCCTTATGAACTAGGAATCTCTTTTGTTCACGGCCGATGTGAGATATGTGTAGGGTGTCACAAGCACCCCCTATTTGGACTCATCGTCCTCGATGAGCCCGAGAAGTCACCATCCTTGATGAGGTATGTCCCACACCCCGAACGACACAGGAATGACTCTGATTAATGTACTGTCAGCATAAATATCCAATCCTTGTAAACATCATGCATGAACACGTGACGGAATGTTCTGACAAATCCAATGTCACTTGAAAAAAAAATTATCAACGAAATGATATAGTTAACACTACTAAGACTTCGTACATGATGAAATAACTACTTACTTTGTACTCACCAACCAAACTAGAACGATCTTTGTTCTGAGACACAACATAAGACTTAACACCATTAACTTCTTCACAAGTAGATATTGAACACATCCAAATGGATTTGAAAATTTCCTTCTGAACCTCATCGAAAATATTACGGGTGTAAACCTCGACGGCCTGTTTCTCAATTTGAAACAGTGTAC
Organism: Flaveria bidentis; assembly: GCA_018326385.1. Classification (NCBI taxonomy): domain Eukaryota; kingdom Viridiplantae; phylum Streptophyta; class Magnoliopsida; order Asterales; family Asteraceae; genus Flaveria; species Flaveria bidentis. The sequence goes on along the minus strand of BJCM01067033.1, from coordinate 3,144 downwards.
GTAATGAAGGTGAGGTTGTGGTGGAAGCATGTTGAAGTTTCCTCTACTCGTAACGTTGACCTTCAACACTAGAGTCAAAACAAAGAAGAATGTCCACCAAATTATTTGATTCACTAGCCTTTAGTTTGAGAAGAGCATTTGAACTTTCATATCGAGACGTCGTCTTCATCAAACAACACAATGGAATATCCTTAAAATATATAGGAACCCATTGTTCTCTGATTGCAAACATATCAGACAACCATTCGTGATCAATTAGGTTGTACTCTTTCAACATCTCATGCCAACGTTCCTCAAATACATCCGGTTCTATAAAAACATTCCAGACTAGCTTATGAATAGCACGTTTGATTTTTTTATTATAAATTTGATCTCCAACTACCTAGGTAACAACTAAAATTATAAACAATAAAATAATAATTAATATTAATAGTTACATGTGAGCAGTTACGTAACAAACTATATATAACGTGTGTTTTACATATATGTAAAATAAGGGTATCTAAAAATTGTTGATTTTGAATGTAGGTTACGAACCTTTAATGGTATTTTTTTCGTAATATGCCACATACATAACCGATGAATAGAATCATTGAAGACGTTTGCAATAGCTTGTTTCATTGTTGGATCCTGATCCGTAAGAACCAGCATAGATTGCTTACCATGAGCTTCCAAAAAATATTTCAATAACCAAGTGTATGATTCTAGAGTTTCATCATATAGCAAACCAGCCGCAAAAGTGAGCACTTTTTATGATGATCAACACCAGTAAATGAAACGAAAATCATGTTATATCTAATAATGCAAAAAACAAAGGAAATAAGTTTTTTAGATATGCAAAATATAGAAATGTAAGTTTGATAAAGTAAGTGACTTACTTTTTGGCATTATATGTGGGTCAAAGGCTAATACGCTACCAAACACAGTGTAATTGGTTTTCGCCACATGATCAGCCCAAAATAAAGATCTTAGTTCGCATTCTTTAGCTTTACATACGAATGTAAAGTTTTGTCAATTGACATGACGCTCATTAAGAGTGTTGAGTATCATTTGTGTGTCATTATTACCTATGTATTTTTTTATATCTCTATTGAAAAATTTGTAATCTGTAACTGTACCACGTATCAAATGTTGCCCACCTTTATTTGCTGATTGAAGTCTGTGTGTGACATTAGGCCCAACCTTAGCAGCCCGTGCTCTATGTAAGTAGACTTGATCATTGAAATTCAACTGTTGGTGTTTCCTAGTCAAATCAATATTATCAATTGATACAAGGCCATGATTATGTTTCTCGATGAAATGATACAAGAAAATTTTTGATGTTCCTTGGACGGCCTTTACACGTATGCAAGCAGGACAATCAGTGACATTTACGTTGGACGTCCTTGAAGGTTGGGAAGATGAGTAAAATTCCCAAGAATCAAAAGACTCACCACGTCGCTTTCCAGACTTGTTACAAAGAATGTACTTGTGAGTAACAATACCTTGAGTTTTTTTCGTTGTTGATAATCTTTATATCAAATCTTGATATTTCAACATATGATTGGTACATACATAGCACGTCTTCCCAAGAATAAAAAACGGTACCGTAAACAGGTTTATAGTGGTCGACAACATTGGAATCCAAAACTTTGTACTGTTGGGTGAGTGGAAGAAATTACTACTTATTGATTCCTCCACCGCTTCATCATTCATATATATAGAATATCGACATCCCGAATAAACAATTAATTGAAAATCATATCTATTATCATGTTTACTTATAAGTAAAAAACAACTGGACATAATCACCCGGTAAAAAAACATAATATGTTGATATCAGAATATAATAAAACGAATGCAATTCAAAGTAACGTATCTTATATTATATCTTACATATTCATTTACCATGCCATTCTAACAAATATCCATATTACAAATAAGTTTTTTACGGGGAGAAACAAAATTTACGAAACAAAACATAAAGGAACGTCATATTAAAATTTATTAAGGTATTTACTGGGGTGAAACAAATTTAACAATACAATCACAGAAGCTTTTAACTATATCTTTATTAATTTACTTTTATAAAAATTGTTAACATAAAACCATTACATAAATGATATGGGATGACTTATGCCTAATTACTTTTACATATATGTAAATCAATGATACAACATAAATCGTCTTCACTAAAAGATCGTCAAAAAAAACATAACAAATAAAAAACTTAAATTCAATCAATTACATAACCAAAATTAGGCATGAACACTAGAAATAAAAAAACGCATTTTTATTGAACAATTACGATCTTTCATAATCATCATAACATATAAGTAAACTTGCTTTATAGGACAATTCCTAGCATCATGATAAGAGAAAGCACGACAATAACGACAAAAAAGCTTCCTCCTATGATCATTACGGAATCCATTGTTACCTCCCACAACAAGATTAACGTCGTTCACGTTTTGAACAAGATCAATTTGTTTTGAATCATCAACAGAAACATTCATAACAATATCCTTGTTACACGACATCTCGTATGAAGCTTGAAAATAAAAAACTTAAAAAACTGCGAACATGTGAATCGAAAAGCTTGAAATAATAACACATATTTATAGCGAACACAATATTATGATTCTTGTTGTCACACCCCAACCAAAGCGGCGGAACATGCCGGGGCGCAACTAAGATTGTTCAAATGCACACGACACTATTAAAGTGATAATATTTAATCAAATCATTCATTTCATAACATGTTCTTACAAATACTAGAAAATAAATAGTTCTTAACTAATAACCTAACGGTCCAAAATAAAGTAATGTCTTTAAATCTTCAATCAACCGATAATCAAACCTGTAGCATTGCATAAAATATGTTTTGTCAACATGTATGTTGGTGAGCAATTCCATGACTTTATAAATATAATATAAGGCAAAAATCCACAACTCAAATATGTGAAGCCGTAAATAAAAGTGACAATTGAGGTATATCAATCATAAATAAATAAGGCTCCTTTCTAATTGATAAAACTACCATATTACAAGGAGGAGCGTATGATCATACTTATTGAGGATGAGGGTGAGGCTAAACGATCAAAAGCAATAAACATGTAGCAATTAATCATATGAGGTATATAACATACAATTGGATAATTATTC
>BJCM01067026.1:12907-23160 GCA_018326385.1 Flaveria bidentis | reverse complement strand
TGGATCCTCAAATCCCTCGGGTTGACTGACATACACTGTTTCTCGGATCTCACCATGAAGAAATGCACTCTTAACATCTAGTTGATAAACTTTGATTTTCATATAAGATGCATAGGCAAGGAAGATGCGGATGGCTTCCATCCTTGCAACTGGTGCAAATACTTCATTGTAGTCGATACCCTCAACTTGTCGAAAACCCTGAACAACAAGCCAAGCCTTGTTTCTGATGATCACACCCTGATCATCCTTCTTGCATTTCAAGACCCATTTGGTGCCAATGACTTTAGCTCCTTTAGGTCTATCCACTAGTGTGCATACACCTAACTTCTTAAACTGAAGAAGTTCTTCCTACATGGCACTCACCCAAGCCTCATCATTCAATGCTTCACTTACATACTTTGGCTCAAACTGAGACACAAAGTAGCAGTAGGCACCATCGTGAAGGTCCCTTTTCCATCACAGAGGCATAATCAGGTGAGTACAGCTGATTTCTAGTCTGAACCCCTGATCTCACATCTCCTATAATATTATCCAAAGGATGATAGACGTTTAAACATACAACTACTCAGGAATATTTATTAAGCTTCAGAAGATACTTTGGAAGTATCTTCTGAAGGTAAATTTTCTTAAGTAGTAGTTTATTTTGAAGATATAAATTTCTTCCGAAGATAAATGCATATCTTCCGAATATCAAAATTTTAAAAAATCTAAGGAATGTCTTAAAATATTTTTCTTCTATAGTAAACCAGGGCTTACGACGGTGATAGAAATAGACAAACTTAAGACACACAGATTTTAGAAATAATATGATTAAGTTTTAAGAAAAGCTACTCAAAGTTAATCATCCCAATATCTGATACAAGATATTTAAATCTTTGCTCATCAAACGCCTTGGTGAACAAATTAGCATATTGTTCATTTGTGCTAACCTTGACTAGTATGATTTATCCCTTCTCAAAGTTATCTCTAATCAAATGATATATGATATTGATGTGTTTTGCCCTTGAGTGTTGCACAGGATTCTTTTTGATAGAGATGGCATTATTGTTGCCTATGTGGATAGAAGTCTTCTTGAAATTAAATCCATAATCCTGCATTTGATTTTGAATCCAAAGCACTTGAGCACAGTAGCTTGCAGTAGCAATGTATTCAGCTTCAGCAACTAATGCAGATACACAACATTGTTTCTTGCATTGCCATGAGACTATCCTTCCACCAAGAAACTGACATCCTCCTGATGTGGACTTTGTATTAATATTGTAGTCACCATAGTCACTATCTGTATATGCATACAGATTAAAGTCAGAATTTTTAGGATACCAAAGGCCAAGAGTTGAGGCATATTTGAGATATCTTAAAATTCTCTTGATAGTGACTAGGTGTGACATCTTGAGGTTGACTTGATATCTTGCACAAATACATGTGACAAACATGATATCAGGTCTACTAGCTGTGAGTTACATAAGAGACCCAATCATAGCCCTGTAGAGATATTTATCCACACACTCCCCCTTAGGATCAGGTCCAAGGGAGTGGTTTTTTGCTATGGGTATCTTAGCAACCTTACAGTTAGTTACGTTAAATCTTTTTTAGTATGTCTTGAACATACTTTGACTGACTTATGAAGATGTCATTCTCAACTTGCTTCACTTGAATTCCTAGAAAGAAATTGAGTTCCCCCATGGCACTCATTTCAAATCTATCCTTCATCAGCTTCTCATTGTCTTTGCAGAGCTTCGGATTAGTTGACCCTAATATAATATCATCTATATAAACATGAACTAGCATTAAGTCAATTCATGATCCTTTAATGAAGAGAGTTCCATCTATAGTACCCCTTTTGTATCCATGTTGATAGAGATACTAAGATAGAGTCTCATACCACTTCCTTGGTTCTTGATGCAACCCATACAAAGCTTTATCAAGCCTGCAAACATAATTAGGATGATCAGAATCTGAAAACCTGTGTGGTTGTTTGACATACACCTCTTCACCAATCACCCCATAAAGAAAAGCACACTTGACATCAAGTTGATAAACCATGAAGTTCTTGGATGCAACAAAAGCTAAGAATATTCTAACATCTTCGAGTCTTGTAACAGGAGCAAAAACATTTGTGTAGTCAATTCTTTCTTATTGAGTGTATCCTTGAACAACTAGTGTAACTTTATTCTTGATGATAATTCCTCTATCATCCTTCTTATTCCTAAACACACATTTGATTCCTATGGTAGTCTTCCCTTGAGGAAGAGGATATAGATTCCAAACCTTTTGCCTTTGAATTGATGTAGCTCCTCCTGCATAGCTTCAACCTAACTTTCATCCTTTAAAACCTCATCAATTTTCTTAAACTCTATATGGGATAAAAAACAAAAATGAAGACAAACATTTGCATCATGGGTTTGTCCTCTTGTTTTGACCCCTGAGACAACATCTCTAATGATGTTTGTGGTAGGATGAGACTTGTAAATCCTAAGCTGAGAAATTATAGCAAGTTACTTAGATAGATCTAAACTTGAGAAATTTAAATCAGGCATTAAAGTTTCTCCTACTACATCAACACAGTTATCAAGAGAAACTTGATCCAATGAGTGTGTGACATCATTGATGTTGTCTTCAATAGGATGATAATCAACATTTGATCACTGTCACCATCATTATGATATTCTACATTTGAAATTTCTTTATCTAAGAGTGGTACCTTTGAGCTGGAATTTGAAGGTATTTCAGATGTATCAGCTGAATTTGTCATTGTTGTGTTGATTGAAACTTCATTTGCAGAGTTTGCCATAACTGGAGCTAAAGAAGTATAGCTTGAAGGTCTTCTTAGCTCAAATCTTGAATCAGGATCACCTGTAGGTAGTATATCTGTTGACCTTGAAACATGCTCACAAGATTAGTTAAAACATTTGGTAACTAGATCAAGATCAAATAGCCAATCAGGACCAGAACCTTTCACATTAGGAGTGTGATCATTGAAGGTCACAATGGCTGACTCATCAACTATTCTAGTTCTAAGATTGTATACTCTATAAGCTTTGGCTTGGGAAGAGTATTCAATAAAATGCCCATCATCTGATTTCTCATCGAACTTGGCAATTTGATCTTTGGTATTCAAGATGGTGAAAGGACATCCAAATGACCTGAGAAACCCAATGAAAGGTTTTCTCTTGTGTAAAAGTTCATAAGGAGTCTTACCATGTGTCTTAACCACAAAAACTCTATTTTGCATATAGCAGGTAGTATTGACTGTCTCTGCCCAGAAGATGATGGGTAGTTTAGAGTCAGACAACATAGTTCTTGAAGCTTCAATAAGTGTCATGTTTCTTCTCTAAGCAACTCCATTTTGCTGAGGAGTTCTGGGAGCACTGTATTGTCTTGTAATACCCTTTTCATCATAAAATGTATCAAGAATTTGGTTCTTAAATTCAGTTCCTTGATCACATCTTATGATTTTGACCTTATGATCACATTGATTCTTAATCTATAAAATGAAATTCTTCATCAACTAAGGAGTCTCATCCTTAGTTCTGAGAAAGAAGACCCAAGTGAATCTTGTAAAGTCATATGTGATCACTAAATAGTAAAAGGTCCTTCCTAGACTCATTACATTGGTGGGGCCAAAGAGATCTATATGTAATAAGTGTAGGGAAGTAGTAATGGAGAATCTTTCCTTTGGCTTTTGGGATACCTTATGTTGCTTCCCTTTGAGTAATGCAACACAATGATCATCACTTGTAAATTTTTTCTTTGGTATTCCAGTTACCAAATCATTCTTAATTAATTTATTCATGTTCTTAAAGTTTCATGGCATATTTTTTTATACCAAAGGAAAGACTCATCACTATTGGCTTTAGATAGAAAGCATGAAACTTCTCCTAAAGGAGATGTCTCTTGCAAATCCATCTTGTACATGTTCCTTTCCTTAGGGGCTCTGAGCAAATTGTGCTCATGAGGAATGACCACCCCAGGCCTGAGAACAATGCATTCATGCTTAGTAAAGAACATGTTATGACTCTGATCACAAAATTGAGATACACTCAAAATATTGTATACAAGCTCTTTGACAAAGTTTATCTTCTGAATGTTGAGCATACCATTTATGATTGTGCCCCTGCTTGTAATGTAACCACTAGAATCTCCTACAAAAGCAACTGGTCCTCCATCAATTGTTTCAAAGTTCTGGAGTAATGACGTATTGCTTGTCATATTCCTGGAACAACCACTATCAATGATCCAGACATTTTTGTTTCTCTTGAGTTATTCCTGTACCAAAAAAGATGGTTAGTTACATTCTAAAACTCAAGCCTTATTGGTCTTGGGCTTATCAAAAGAAGTTTAAGGCAACGCAACAGTAATAGATCCTATAGTCATGTTTTGAGGATCCTTTGCTGATGTTGATGGAGAACTTTTAGTCACTTGGTCTTTCTTTGACTTCTACACCACCTTTGGAAGTTTAGACTTGACCTTCAATACTTTGGAAGTTTTGTTGACTTCGGAAGTTTTGATGACTGGACCTTCGAAAGATCTTGCTAGCACTACAGCAGGCTTTAGTGCTTCGGAAGCATTCCTTTTTTCCAAGACCAAAATTTCTTCCGAAGGTAATTTTCCATTTGTCTTCACCTTTATTTTGGAGCTTCCGAAAGGAAAATATTTTCCTTCCAAATCTTGCTTCTTCTTCGAACTCCTAGAAGTTACTTTTTTGGTCATATGGACTGAACTTTTTGGATTGTAAAGACAATCCTTGGCAAGATAAGAAGTACTACCACACAATGCACTCTATTTTCTTCTTTCTAAGAGTCTTCTTTGGTGAACAAAGTTGAACCTGATCACTTTCCTTCTCCATCTTCATCTTTGCAGATGTTATGGAAGTTTCTTTAGGGTGAAAACTTCCTTTGGAGCTGGATGGTTTAGGTTGTGTAGCAGTGGTACACAACTGATCAGTCTTCTTCTTGATGTTGGGATGAGTTGGACATAAACTAAAACTCATGATACTAGAGTTTAAGTTAGTGTTTTCAGTCTTTACCAACTCAAATTCAGCAAAGATAAAACTTGTTATGCTTAGAATTGAAGGTGGCCTTGATCTCTTGAGCATATTTTCTCTTGTTCTTTCTAATCAAGTTCTTTGTCATAGACTTCGTCGTCCCAACCTTCTTACTCTTCTCAGAAAGATAGTGGCCCTTTTTAAAATCCTCTTCTTCACTCTTCTCAGAGGCATTCTTCACTATCTCTTCTTCATCCTTTTCGGTCAAAGGATCGATGAGGGAAAGCTCATATTCACAAGTTTGACACCTAGGAGATCTTACAGACAAGATTGTATGTGAAGGAGCTATCTCACTACATCCCAGTCCCTGCTTATTTTGATAACAAAGTTTTGTAGACAAGGATGAGGATAGTATGTTCTTGAAGGTATCTGCTTTAAGAATAATTTTTTCTGCACTGGCTTTGCTGATCACAAGCTTAGCCTGGCACTTAGTCAACTTAGTTATGAGATCTTTAATCTGAGTCCTATAGTTGGTATGTTCATGTTTAAGAGTTGAAATGGTTTTCTCTAAGTCTTTTATCTTCAGTTTATAATCATTTTCAGCTCTTTTGAAATCAGATTTTAAGATATTTAAGGACTGAAGATCAGATCTCATTTCTAAGTTATAGGACCTGTATCTATTTACTTTAGCAATATATTCAGGTGAGTAGAGATGTTCCAATACCTTTGATTCATCATGATCAACCATTAATGCTTGATTTGGAGATGCATCTTCAACATAAAAGCTCCAGTCAAAGCCTCCTTCTTCAACAGCAACTGCAACTTGCTGCTTTGACTTCTCATTCTGGTTTACTTTTTCAATGTAGTTTGGCCTACCTTGAGTATGGCCACCATTTGTTCCTGGTGCCGTACACTCCTTTTCAAAGTGACTCATTTGGTTACGGTTGTAAGACTTTACTTTGCTTTTGTCCAGACCAAACTTTCCACTAGTTGTATTGCTTGGAAACTTTCTCCCTGTCCTCTTGTAGAATTTCTTGGCTCTATGAGTGAGAATATCCATTTGCTAAACTATCTCCAAGTATTCCAGATCATCTAGGTGAATATAGTTCGAATCTTCAAGGGTGAAGAGAAAGTTGCATGTGCTTTCATCAGAGGACACAAAGGCTTGTAAAGAGTTAGTCTTTTGGAATGGACCTCTTTGAGTGTAGCTTTCTCTTGGTGTCTCCGGGAAGGTGATAAAATGACTCTTTTATGAGTTGTCAGAGTAGCATATAAGATAATGTTGTGGTTCTATGGTGTCCCTTTTAACCACATGGAAATCTGAACTCAGTTGATTGCTGGAGTTACAAGATGAACTTTGTATGTTTATCTCTATCTGGTATCCACTAAGAATACCATACAACTCTGTTAGAGTAAGAGTGTTAAGGCTCTCAGATCTCTTGATAATAACACAATAATATGTCCATTGTCTAGGAAGAGAGGACATAAAATTCCTTACAATGTCCCTGTTATCAAGAGTCACTCTAACATCCATTAGAGTGTCCATAATCTCAACATACCTGAAGTATTATTGAGTTATGGTTTCACCTGTTTTAAATGTGAAGTTTTCAAACTGTTGTTTCAAGAGATCCTTATTGTTTTCCTTGACTTTATTTGACCCCTCATACATCAGCTTCAGTGCATCCTATAGTTGTTAAGTTGTTTTGCACTTCTTGAAGCCTCTGTATATGGAGTTTGGAAGAGCAGTTTGAAGGGTTATCATGGATTTCTGATCAATCTTGATTCTCTTCCTGTCTTTATCAGAGTAGTCAGTAACAACCTTTGGAATCATACCACCTCCAGCAGCAGCTGAAGAGGTGCTTGGTATGTAAGGTCCTTAGACAACAAAGTCTCACATCCTAGAGTCTTGTGACTTGATGAACCCTTCCATTCGTTGGCACCAAGTATCAAAGTCTTCAGAAGTGATTGGTGGAGACTTTGTCATGGTTCCCGTTTTCATATCAGCTTTAGTGATAGTTTTCATTTAAGATGTTAAGTATTTTGTGTGTTTGAGGGAACTTAAGATAGTGAGATCTTATAATCAAGAGCATGGAATGCTTTGATACCAATTGCAAGACCGAGTATGTGGGTTGGTCATTTACAACACAAACACACAATAAGGAGAGTGATATTCCGAACACTTAACAAATCAAATAGTGAACTAGTAAACATAAGGATGTTACTTAGAACACAGATAGCAATGAGACAGAACAACAAACAAAACAACACAACTAGAATGGTTTTCAAGATTGTTGTATATTACTCTCAAGTTATTTTACAAGTGTTCAAGCACATATCTAAATTACAAGGACTTGAAATACTTTATACTACATCCTACAATAATCATACTTAAAAACCTAGCTGGAAACATTTGAACTAGATAACAAAATCAAATTTAGAGTCAAAAGTTAGATTGTCTTTTGACTTATAACTATGATATGTCATAGCTCACATCCTAATATATTACAAAAATGATAAAAGTACATAAAATAGAAAGCACACACTCAAGACCTCAATATACAGTTTACCAAAAGCATGGACCTTTCACTAACTTGTGAAAGTTGGTGAGTCAACAGAGTTGTAGTGGAAAGTGATTCAGCTTTATGGTAAAATACATTAGATAAAGCATATGTACAAAAAGTCTTGGAAAGATAATCTGTCTTCACTTCTTGACTTCGGAAGACTTTGTCTTTGAAGCTTCGGAAGACTTCACTTTAAGCTTCCGAAGATATTGGTTGTGGCTTCGGAAGATATTGGTTTTGACTTCGAAAGATTTTACACTTAGAGTATTTCAAGTGTATGTTGTAGAATCTTCCAAAACATTTGTACTCTTGTACTTCAGTGCATAGGAAGACTATGGATGTTTTAGGTGCATCAGACTTATATAAAACCTTACATATATAAAATTATCTATATTTGTATATCCAACACACTATTTATGGTTCAACACCCCATTTTTACCCATTAAAATAAAAAAAACAAATTCTGGTTGGAACCGGTCTGACCACCGGTACGGAACGAACCGACCGGTTTGACCAGCCAAAAATGATCCATAGTGAACCGGATTGGCCACCTAACCGATCCCCGGTCAGACCAGTTGGACCGGTAGGTCCAATCCGGGCCTAACAATATTGAACAATATGATATTAATAATCCATGAATAATAATACAAAGCCCGATCATCGTAACCAAAAAGTTTAAACTAATAAATTTTGTGATGTAACAAATATCATCAAATTAAGATAAATCGAAAATAGGTTAATAGTGATGTAACAAATATCATCAAATTAAGATAAAACGAAAATAGGTTAACAAATATATCCATAGTTCTAGTTATTTTAAATAAAAAGGTACAAAATTTTACTTGCGCAATACCATTTTCAATATCATCTACAATCATGGATTTTTATAATTTAATCAAATTAATGGCTTAAAATTAATTCAAAAATCTTCTTAACTTCTTTTGTTTTTCAATGAACCCTACCCTAAATTATAAACCTTTCAGTGAATTTTCAAAATGATCCATTTATTATCGAGATATCATCCACAAGACATTGAATCTTCAATATGATCCATCCATTATCAAGACATCATCCACATGAATGTCATGGCTCGTCCCCAAAAAAAAAGTTTTAATAGTCACTCTTTGTTCTTCCTCTAATTTTCTGCACTCACCATCTAATTTTCTGTACTTACTCTCTAATTACTACTTCAAAACCCTTTAGCAACAAAAACACACGAAGTGATGAATTTATGTTGATTTAAAACTCTTGCATTTAAAACTCCATACAAATATAATTAAATATAAAATGCACCCGGTCCATTTAAGTATTTAACCACCAGTTGATAGCCACAATACTACTGGGAAAACAAAAAAAAAACACAATTCAAGTAAATTAATAACATCAAATTCTGAATTTCACTTCTTCAGTAGATGCTCAAGGCTAGTCCTCAAATTCGACGTAGTTAGTATTGATGCTTTCAGCATTCTTAAACCCTGCAAAATCATAAAATTAACAAAAACTAACTCAAATGAAACAAGAGTTTTATTTGTTTAAACTTTTTGGTTACGATGATCTAGCAGTAACATTTAAAAATATATTGTTTTTAAATCTAGCAGTAACATTTAAAAATATATTGTTTTTAAATCTAGCAGTAATACAAAAGAAAGTAATCTAGCAGTAACATTTAAAATCTTTTTTTTATATTGTCTTCTATTCTTTAATTTAGTCTTTCAATTATTTTTTATAATTACTTTCTTTTGTTTTTAAATTCACTTTTAAAAATATATTGTGAACTTGGATAAAAAAATTTAAATTCAATCTATTAAATAGAAATTCCAAAAAAAAGTTTAAATAAAAAAATTAATAAATAAGTTCTGTAGTAAAAGTTTTTAAAATTAAAGTAACAAAATTAAAACTAACTTAAGACGTTATAACAAATACCATTTATACTGCATCTCTTAACAAAATGGATTGATATCGATCTTGAAATAAATTAAAGTTTTTTTAATTTAAAGATTTCATTAATCAAAAGATATTAAATTATTCAAATCATTTAACAATCAAGAAAGCTTTTAGTGTTAGAAAAAGAATAGAAAAACAAAATTTAAAGCTTGTCATCAAATGTGTAGAGTAAAAAAGACATCAAAATTTTTGCAGTGATAAAGTAATTAGGAAAAAAGTTTAATCACATTTTACTTAAATGAACATTTTTTAAAAAGAATTTTTTTCCCAATACAATTAGAAGTGGGAGAGAAAAAGGTTTTTATAAAAACACTCATTTTAGTAATATTTTCAAAATCACCCATTTTGATAAATAATTTTTTCATCAACATTTTTTTGGTAAAAAAACTCAATGAAACAATATGAACAAGTCAACTAAAAGGAAATCATGGGTAGTAGTTGATGATACCTCTTCCAAGCCAATGCTAGTCTCAAATTTCTCAACATCATCAAGCGAAACTTTCATCTTACTCAAAGTATTCATTGCCAAATGCGTGGATGCTGGAGTTATAATGAAGTCATCCGTCACAAAAAATAAACCAGATTGTCTAAGAAAGAGTTCTTCTACCCTTGGATCATTAGCATAATAAGTACACCAACGAAAAGAAATAAAACTGAAGGTGTTTATCATTAGAAAAATATGGTTTTTTGAAGAATAGTACTGCCCAAAGTGAGGTTTAACCAGCATATCCTTCATATTCTGTGACTTGAGGTGTCTTCCTACG
>BJCM01067026.1:0-12887 GCA_018326385.1 Flaveria bidentis | reverse complement strand
TCTTCCTACGCACATATTTCAAATTCTTTTGAAAAGATTATTCATACAGGTAATAGAAGAATCTCCTTTCATCAACGTTCCAATTATCGTCCCCAGAGGTATTGATAAAAATCCAAAAAGAAAGTCAACAAAATCTTCTTCGGCTTCTGCAAATAAAAACTTTCCAGTTGACTTTTGCAAAGATACTTTCAGAAGCATCTTTGAACTTGTACATGTTTCTTTCTCCACAAAATCACAATGATCAAAAGTTGTAGGTTGGCAAGAACAAACTAAATCTAAGAAACGAGTGTTACTATGGAAGACAAAATGTGTTAATGGAGAGTGAAGTGATAACGCCATCTTTAGAAGATGAAGCATCTGAAAAAATCAACAAAAACAATGAGTAAATGTAACAGATGTATATATTTATGAAAACAAAATTTATAAAACCTTAACATATGTGAGTTAATTAGCACTACCTGTTCACGATCCATATCTAAAATCCTCACCTCTAGATAGCTCATGTTAGTGATTCCAGTATTTGTGAGCAGTTGAAAAATACTTTCCGAAGAATAAGGCATCACAGAAAAATCATCAGTGACAATAAAAGTTGCAATATCAGATACAAACACACCACCTCAACACAAATATTAGGATCATAGTTACATAAGAAATTTATCAGCTGACCACAGTTACTGCATTTAGCTTTATTACATATGCTATAGTAACGTTTGAAACCTCTACTCGAACAAATTTCACATGTGAAGCATGCCATACGCTTGTTGTCATAGATTTTCAACTTAAGATACTTGCAGTGATCATGTGATACACTTCTGGGGTTAAGTAGCAAATACTTGCATTTTTCTGTCGAAAAATAACACTCGGGAAAGCCCTTCAGGCTTTGGTACAGATTGGTCAAGCTCCTAAGAGCCTCAAGCTTTTTATCATCATGTTTTTCCAACAGTCTGATGATTGTACCCATGGGTAATGTCATGAAGCTAAAGAGAATGTCAACAAAAGTGTAATCGGCTTCGGCATACACCACTCTCTTTTTCACTTTGTCTACAAATACTTTTATAGAGATTTTAGGTTCAACTTCAGCTTCTATTTTTAGCTTCTTGTTGGCCATGTGTGTACGATGCTAATAATTTATGGTGAAAGAATGCAACTCAATTGATCAAAATATAATGTGTGTAGTAGTAGTATTTAAACTAGTTGTGAGTTAGTGGAAAGGCGTTGTTTAATAGGGGTATCCAATGGTGATTCAATTCTCAGTTATCTTTGAAATTAGTGGTGTCGTACTTTGAAATTTGTAGGTGACTGCTTGGTTTCCATCTAACAAATTAAAGCCACGATCGAAACAACTTTTCATGTGAACAAGGTTGAGTTTTTACTTTTCTTTTTGAACAAAAATAATAATTTTTAAGAATAAATTATCATTTTCATTCATATGGTTTGGTGAAATTACCACTTTTATCCATTAGTTTGTTTTTTCGTATCTGGATCCTTGTCGTTTACAAATCTTGTCATATTCATCCAGTCCGTTAACTACATTGGCAACAAATAATTTTTAAGCCCGGTCACACGGGTAAACCCATTGGCAAAAAGCCACCCACGCCCGCGAACAAAGACAACGCTAGTGACCCGGCTCGCCCACCATTCCAAGGGAAACCCACCACCCAAAAGCTCACTGTGGTAAAACCTTTGACCCACTTGGAACATATTGCACTTAGTGAGACTCCAACCCATAACCTCCACTTTAGAAATTCATAGGGTGCCTCATCCTAAAACACTTGATCTATGACTCATTGGCCATTTACATGGATGTTTTTCTTTTTCTTTTTTTAAATATGAATTAATATATCCTTTTTAAATACATTGTTATTTTAGTCCATAAGGTTTGGACATATTTACCAATTTAGTCCAAAAGAACAACCATACCACCACCCATCACAAGAACCATCAAACCACCACTATTACCACCCCTATCACAAAGCCACCAGCACCACTAGAGTACACACCACCACCACACACATCGGATCATTGCTACCATGTAAAAACCCAAGAAATCGACGGTCAATATTGAACTTCTAAAATACCGTTTTGAAAACACATATCAAACCCTACTAATACCTCTATAATCCTTCTTTTCAATGGTTCTATATGTGTTTTTGAAGGAGTTTGTTACAAGTTCGAGATTAATGGTTGGTTTATAGGGTCCACATGGTGGTGGTGATCTAGTGTGTGTGGTGATAGCAAAGATCTAATATGTGGTGGCGACGACGATCTAGTGTGGTGTTGGTGGTTTTATGATAGGGTGGTGGTGATGATTTGGTGGTTCTTATGATGAAGTATAGGTGGTTTTCTGACATGGTGGTGTCGTGGTTCCATCAAGGGTGATGTGATGTTTAATGACAATGTGGTTTTGTTTTTGTACAGATTTGGCAAACATGCCCAAACCACATGGACTAAAATAGATTTTTTTAAGAGGACATATTAAATCGGGTTAAAAAATACATATACATAAAGTGACCAATATACCCCTGCCTTATTTAACGAAGAATGTTGGATAGAGTTAATGGACTAGATGAATATGATAAGATTTGTAAACGACAGGGACCTAAATGTGAAAAAAACAAACTATTGGATGAAAGTGATGATTTTCACCAAACCACAGGGACGAAAATGACATTTACTCTAAATTTAATTAATCGTCAGGCCTAATACTACAATAAATTGATTTTATAGGGACGACTCCTATAGCAACAACATCACTCATGTGTCAATACAGATCTCTCTATGTCAACAATACGTAGTCCTTATAGGCTTCCCTAGAAGTTTGACTTATCGGGCCCTCTAATGACATATTACCGATATAAAGGTCGCCAGATGGAGGGAAATCTGGGCGCCATACCTAAATCTTTCCCGTGTAAAGAACTAAACTTTTTTTTTTGTTTCTTTATACTTTTTTTATTTTTTTTTATAATATTGAAATATTAGAACAAAGAAACAACATTATTTAGCCTAACCTATCTGGTCGTCTTTATAGGTTATTGAAATATTGAAATATAGGTTTGTGGAGTTTCACTTCCCCTAATCATTCTAGTAGGCTATCAAGATATATAATTTGCTTAATATTTATGATTTAAGCATGTATGCATGTAATAGTATGTGTTGAAATATGTGTTAAAATATAAAGTTATAATTCAATGTAGCAAATATATTTGTCTTTTAATGTTGGTTATTTATTTGTCTTATGAGGGTCTCTTTATGGATATATTCTAAATTAGAGGACTTGGGTGTAAAAGTGGGAAATCTTGGAGAAGAAGGGTTATGTTGAGTTGTTTCTTCTGCCTAGGGGTGTTTAAAGTCGGGTATCCGGATTTTCGGATATCCGATTTTCGTATATCTGAAATTTTCAGATAGTGTTTATTACTATCCAAATCCATATCCGAATTTCGGATATCCGAAAATTCGGATACGGATTCGTATAGTATCCAAATATCCCGAAAAAAACACCCAATTTCATTTCATTCATTTCAATGTTAAGTTACTTATCAAAAGTCCTAATACAAATAAACTTAAAGTACCAGTAAATCCAAATAACATAGTGTTTAAGTTAAATACAAAAACTCAAAGTACAAATACATTCAACCTAAAACATCTTAAAACATACAAAACCCAAATTACCATTCATTCTTCATATCCGAGTATCCAAGCAGTCCATTTTTTTGCATAATCACCATTCACCATAAGTTCACAACCTATAAGTCAACAACTCAAAAACAATTAGATAAATGAGAATCGTATTTTTTAAATATTCCAAACAATAATTTTAAAAATAAACATATTCACAAAAAAGACTAAATTACCATTTGCATCCCTGACGTTTGTTCATTTTAACTATTTGCATCCCTATGGTTTTAAAATTGTCATTTGACTCCCAACGTTTCATTTTTATTTCCATTTGAGTCCAACACACTAACGACGTTAGATTTTTTCAGTTAAGTTTAATGAAATGACAAAAATACCCTTATTTAATACCCCTCATCTACACCCCATACCTTTCATCTTCTCTCTTTGTCTCTCTCTCTTCTCCCTCTTTATGTCCACCACCACTGTCACCGCAACCATCGTAGTTGCTGCACTACCACCGTCGTCACACCACCGTTGTCGCCGCACCACCACTGCACCTCAACGACCAGAAGAACCACAACCACCCCTATCTCTTTTCTTCTCTTCTTTTCTTTGTGTATGTGTGTGATCGGTAGACCACAACCACCAAGATATGAAATTATTGTTCTAGAGAAGCAGATCTAGTAGTGGTAGGGTGAAACACGGTGGCGGCCAAGGGTGTTTTGGTAAAATCGCAGATTTAGTAGTGATTGTCGGCTATGGTGGAGGAGATAGGGTTTTGGTGGTGGTGATGGGTGGTTGTGATGTGGGCTACAAAGGTGACGATGAGTGGCTACGGTGGTGGTGATGGGGGCTGCAGTTGAAATGGGTGCATCTGAATCTATACAAGTAGCCGAAGACGACGATGAAGAAATTGAAGCAGGAGATCGGAACAATCACGACCACGATGATGATTCGAGAACATTAATGGCGGAAGATGATAATTTGATGAAGAAAATGGTGGAGCATGAGCCGGAGCTGTTACCTTGTCACGCATCGGTATCGCCGTTGTCTCCTCAGCCGTCATCGTTCAGGACATCACGGCTGCCGCCGTCGATCAAGGTGTGGGACCCCTGCAATGTGTTGTCGCCGCCGCTGCAGTTTAGCTGGAGGTGATGGTGACGGGGGTTGCGGTGGTGATGGTGATGGTGATGGGTGGTTTGCGGTGGTGGTGATAGGGCTGGGGAGGTGGTGATGGGGTTGCGGTGGTGGTGATGGGGTTGCGGTGGTGGTGATGGGGATGTGGTGGTGGTGATGATAGTGGTTATGGTGGTGGTTATGGAGGGTTGCGGTGGTGGTGATGGAGGGTTGTGGTGGTGGTGGTGATGGGGGCTACGGTGGTGGTGATGGGGCTGTGGTGGTGGTGATGGGGCTGCGGTGGTGGTGATGGGGCTGCGGTGGTGGTGATGGGGTCTATGAAAGTGGTGATGGTTAGTTGTCATCGTGGTGATAATGTTGTTTAGTCTTTTTAACAATAATTTTAACAGGAAAACTAACGGTGTTAGTCATCTGTACTCAAATAGAAATAAAAATAAAACAACATATACTAAAATGAAGATAACAAGAAACGTTGGGAGTCGGTTGACAATTTTGAAACCATAGGGATGCAAATAGTTAAAATGAACAAACGTCAGGGATGTAAATGATAATTTACTCTATAAAAATGGTATACAATACAAGAACATATTTCAAGATCTTATAATAAACTATTTCAAACCTTAAAAACTTTTTTCAATCGTCTCATCAATGATTATCGTTGGTTGTTCCATAGCTAAGTCCTTCAAATCTATGATATACAAGAAGAACATACTAAAAATACAAACATAAAATATAAGTAAGCATTTATTAGAGTATTAATTTTAAAAAAAAATTAAAAACACTTTTTTTCGGATAATTGGATATCTGAATATCCGAAATTTTTAGGAATTGATATCCAAATCCGAATCCAAGTTTTCGGATATGAAATTCGGGTATCCGAATTTTCGGGTAATTCAGGTTCGGAATATCGGGTTTTCGGATCGGATTTTCGGATACATATATTTTTGAACACCCCTACTTCTGCCGTCTCTCAATCATTACATCTTTTCCTCTTTAGTGAAGATCATCTTCAAAATTAAGGGATCTCTCATATCTCTTGCAATCTCCAAGCTATCTTTACCTCTCTAGTTTCTCTTGATGTGTATAAGAGGAGGTCTGACTCTCTATCTCGATCGAAGATAACACGGTTCTTTCTCATCTGGTTCATCTTCATCTTTATTCTTGTACTGTTTAACCATCGACCCATAGCATCACGGGACGACGGGGTTTCTTGTTTGATCATTTATTGATCATTATATAAATTTCTTGTAATTGTCTTTCTCAAACAAGAATTTTCTAGTGTTTGGATACTTTCCTTTATTTCTATTATTCCTTGATATCATGTATTTTAACATGGTATCAGATCCCTAGGCTCGTTTTTTTCTTTTTTCACTCTTTCATGATTTCCGCTGCTTGTATTTGGGGTTAGAGACATCGATTTCCAAGCTCTCCTGCTGTTGCTCATATTTCTCGCTGAACAAATCACCATCGGGGCTGCTCGATCAGTTGTTTGACTGAAGCATTTCATGACCTGGTCTGTTGATGTCTAAACACTAAGAAGACGGTTAAGTGTATGTTCTTTACTGCTCTAATTTGAAAAGGAAAAAATTCTACACTGTAAGTCTGCTGATCTCTTTCTACTGCTGAGTTTCTTGTAAGGCTTTTCTTCTTTATATCTTTTGATTCAAGTACTCATGAATATACCATGTTAGGCATATTTGGACTGGGCTAGATGGACCAGTATTCTCTCTTTTGTGCATTATACGTGCTTGACTGATTGTTTTATCTATTTTGTTTTGTCTTATCTGTTTGATCTTGTTCTATTAATAATCACCTTTTAAAATGACTGAATTAGGTAGGACCATGGTTAATAAGGATACTCTTATTAGTAATCTTGACTTTAGAAATCCTCTTTATTTGCATCCTATGCATCCTACTGATTGTGCTAATGTGTCTATCATAAGTGTTAAGTTGACTGGCACCGAGAATTATGCTATATGGTCAAATGCTATGACCCTTGCTTTACAAATTAAAAATAAATTAGATTTTATTGATAGAACATGTGTTAGACTAGTTATTAATAACACATTAGCAACTCAATGGGATGGGTGTAATTCAATTGTTCTTGCATGGATTCTAAACTCTATATCAGATAAATTATACCAAGGTCAAATCTTTAATAAAAGTACCATTGAGTTTTAAAAGTTACACTGAGTTTTCAGATTTGAAAGTTACACTAAGTTTTTAATTGTTCTTGCATGGATTCTAAACTCTATATCTGTTAGGTTGCCTACATGTACTTGTGCTGCTTTTAAAAGTTACACTGAGTTTTCAGATTTGATAAAATTAATGCAATTTCTAATGTGTTTAAATGATAGTTATAAGTCTGTAAGGTCCAATTTGCTAATGAAGGAACCTTTGCCTTCTGTTAAAACTGCTTTTGCTATAATCTTAAAAAAAGAATCATATAGAAGTAGTTCTTCTACCGGTAAAACACCTACTGTTGCCTTCAATTCAAAGATTTCGGATAATAAAAAGAAAGTTGGAAGGAATACAGATCCAAATTTGAAATGTACTCATTGTAACATGATTGGACATACCGTTGATCGTTATTATGAATTAGTTGGTTATCCATCTGGTTTTAAGAAAAAACAAACAGAACAAACATTTTCTAAAATTAATTCAAATCATGGACACAACTTTCAAAGATCAAATCTGAATAGGTCTAGTAATGTGGTTATAAACTCTGAATTTCCTTTCTCAAGTGATCAAATTGCAAAATTGTTAGCATTAGTGGGAGATAAGGCAACAGAAGAACCTATGAAATCTAATATGGCAGGGGTTGTAACGCCTAGAAATAATGTCTTAGTGAGCCAAATAATAATAATGGGCTTAGACGAGACCATTTAATGAAAAAAAGATGGATATGGGTTACAGACCGAGTTAACTCTTGGGGTTTTTGAAAGCGGCAAAGATTCGCCCAAAACTCACGTTTTCGTGTAAGAAAACAAGTAAGAAGCTTAGATATAGCTTATTGGGTGATAAACAAAGGTTTGGATGTAAAAGATTGACGTTTTGGGTCAAAAATGGGTTGGTTCGTAATTTTCAGCCCGTTTTGCGAAATTAGGGTTCATCTGGCGAAACTATGTAGTCGTCAAGCGAAATTATGGATCTTTCTGCGAAACTATAGTTTCGCAGGTAGATTCTCAAGGTTGATTTTCCAATGAAAGTTGGGCGAAACAGAGAAGATGCCAACAAAACTGTTGGCGAAACTAGCAGCGAAACTGTTGATCTTGCAGCGAAATTAGCAGCGAAATTAAGCAAAATTAACTCCTTTGAGTGTTAACTTATCTGCAGGCTGTGTAGTGCAACACTTGCTTTGAAACCTTGATTGAGAAGCTACTCATCGAGTCCAGGTGAGTTCCAGATCCCCTATTTTAAAGGTTTTAAACAAGTTTGGGGCTGGAAATGCATACTAAATATACGATTTAAATGACCAAGATTTTAAGAGGTTTTAGCGGGAAGATCAATTTTTCTATAAGGAAGTGTGCTATATAAAAGTTTTAAAATAAAAAATTTTCATGCTGACCTGGCAGCAGGGCCCCAGCCAGGGGCGTTGCCCCTTGGACCCCACTAGGGGCTGCTGCCCCTAGGACCCCGTTGTCAGGGGTTGCCGCCCTCAAACCCCCGCTGTCTCGCGGTGGGTCAGTTGTGTTTTATAATGATTTATGCTTGATATGCATATGTTTATGTATGTGAATGTGTGATGCATGGTATTTAAGATGACGTATGATTGATGCTATTTATGATGATGCTGATGTATGCGATTATGTATGCTACATATGTTATGTATGATATGTTTATGTTCCTTATTACGTATGATGACGTGACTTTACGTGGGGTGATATTGATAATGAATGTAAAGTATTATCTTAACGAAGTGAAATATTTAAGATAATAAAAGTGGAACATAATAAAGGAACGAATGAAAAGCTTTGCAAGCAAATGAAAGGAGATTCACAACTCATTGAGAGTTGTTAGTTCAACTGTGTGTGTCTACAGAGTGCGATTTTGGCTAACTCATAAGTGTTCATACACACAGTAAGAGTTCAATCTTGATGACTTCTCCAATACGTGTGATTTCCTAATTACTATGTGTTATACAACGTGCGATCTTGGTGAACCCATAAGAGTTCACACACACATGGGGAGTCTGTCCTAGTGACCACTCCATACGTGCGATATGGGGTCCCTGCCGCTTAACCCTAGATTAACTGGTTGGTGCTCTAGAGGGTGGTTAAGTACATGACAGGACCTAGATAGAAGTGGAAGATAATAAATGTACGAAAAAGTGTGATAACTACGAAATGTGTGAATCGTGCGAAATGTACGAAACGAACGATGATGAAGATAATAATGATTACCTTGATGTATGTACGATGTGTGATCACGTGCGATAGTAATGAAAATGTTTTAATGAATGGAAGGTAATGCAATGTTTTTATAAAACTAGAACTCACTCAGCAACGCTGACTTTTTATGCATTTTCTAGTTGGCAGGTGAGCATTGCTGAGGATGGCGCAGGGCGGCTACTTGGCATTTTTGGATGAAATTCTTTTGTATAACGTTTTTGCATTGTAATACGAACGAACTATATTTTGTAATGAATAATGTATTATTTTGCAAAAGTGTTTATTTAAAGGAAATGAAATGTTTGTTTAAAGTGTTTCCCCTGCACGATTTTAGTAAAGTTAATGTAATTACATGTTTTATGTGCGATGATTAACCAGCTATAAGCATTCCGGGATCGAGGCCTTACAGGTGTGTTTGATATGAATTGGATTTCCTGTTTTAGTGCATCTAATATTGTTGAGGGTCATGGGTGGATCATTGACTCGGGTGCAAACCAACACACGACTATGTCTGATACTAATTTAATAAATATTGTTAACATGTCTGATTTGAATATGAGAGTTAAAATCCTAATGGAACATCTGCTAAAGTCACTAAAATAGGAGATGTTAAAGTAAATGAAAATGTTACATTATTTGATGTGTTGGTTATCCCCAACTATAATGTAAACCTACTCTTTGTGCATAAACTTCTTAGAGATAGTAAATTGCTTAATGATTTTAAATGTTACATTCAGGATTTGAAACTAAAGAATGTGCTGATGACTTGTAGAGAAGTTGATGGATTGTATTTGATACATGATATGTCTAGACCTTTCAAGGTGTGTAACAGTAGTTATAAATCAAATGAAAACACAAGGAATCTTTGGCATTCTAGATTAGGTCATCCATCTGATCAAGTTTTAAATGTTTTGAAATTAGACTTAAATTTGAATGTGTCTGAGCAATCTACAGTTCCTTGTGAGGTTTGTCAAAGATCAAAAAAACTAGGATTCCTTTTTCTTTGAGTGATCATAAATCAAAGGAAATAGGTGAACTAGTACATTTGGATCTATGGGGACCTTATAAAGTTTCTAGTAGAGAAGGATACAAATATTTTCTAACCGTGGTGGATGACTTCTCTAGAACTGTTTGGGTGTTTATGTTAAGATCTAAGGATGAAGTTTTGTGCAATGTGAAAAAATTCTTTAATTTGATTAAAATTCAATTTAATAAAACTATTAAGATATTAAGAAGTGATAATGATATGGAATTTATTAATAACAATTTTAGTACTTTTTTAAGTGAAAATAGGATACTTCATCAAACATCTTGGTCTTATACTCCACAACAAAATGGAGTTGTAGAATGCAAACATAGACATCTATTGAATGTTGCAAGATCCTTGTTGTTCCAAAGAGGTTTTCCCCTAAACATGTGGTTTGAATGTATATTAACTGCCACTTATCTAATTAACAGGACTCCTTCATCAGTTTTATTAGGAAAGTCTCCTTTTGAGATAATATTTGGGTACAAACCTTCCCTTAACCATCTTAGGAATTTTGGGTGTTTGTGTTTTTCGATTGTTTTAGTTAATCAAAGCAAATTTGATAGTAGAGCAAAAAATTGTGTTTTCCTTAGGTGTTCAAGTCAAAAAAAGGTTATAAGCTTTGGAGTCTTGATAATAAAATAATGTTTTTTTCTAGAGATGTGAAATTTTTTGAAAATATTTTTCCTTTTAAAAGTAGCTCAATTCATAAAACTATTCACAAAGATTCTGAAGTAAATCACCTTAATTTTTTAATTTACAAACCGAGTTTTTCTTTGAAATTCCTTTAGGTGGTTCAAATGCACCCGATGATGAAAGAAGGGAAACTGAAAACTGTTCTTCTCAAGTGAAGGCGGTAGTTGCCATTTCCTACCACCTCTAAGTGTACCACTAAAAATATGATTAATTCAGATGCTACATCAAGTGAACCTACAGGTGATACATCAAGTGGTGGTAATGGTAGTAGGGCTGCTGCAACCCTTGAGAATGAGCAGATGAGAGAAATACCTCTCCTGAGGGTCAATCTCAAATCCCTGATAATTCAAATGATTTGAGGAGATCTGTTAGGCAAACTAGCTTACCAAAAAAAATATCTGATTATGTGGTAGAAGGGAAAGTAGAATATGTGGCGGAGAAGGTAGTTAATTACTCCAAACTATCCTTAGAAAAATTTTTTATAAGCCTATTAGACAAATATGTTGAACCAAAATGTTTTAAAGAAGTTGTAAATGATCAAAATTTGGTTCAAGCTATAAATAATGAGATGGAAACTCTTAATAGGAACAATACATGGGTGTTAACTGAACTTACTAAAGGTAGAAAACCTATAGGTTGTAAGTGGATTTATAAGATAAAATACAAGTGTAATGGTCAAGTTGATAGGTATAAAGCTAGACTTGTCGCTAAGGGTTATAGTCAACGTGAAGGTATAGACTTTGATGAAACATTTTCACCTGTGGTTATAATGGTTACTGTTCGTTGTCTGGTTAGTTTAGTTGTTCATAATGATTGGAGTTTGTATCAGTTAGATGTGAATAATGCTTTTTTGTATGAAATTTTGACAGAAGATGTTTACATGACATTACCTGAAGGTTATTTTTCTGAACATGAAACTAAAGTATGTAAATTGGTAAAATCTTTATATGATTTAAAACAAGCTCCGAGAAAATAGAACGAAAAGTTAACCGGCACATTGCTTGAAATAGGGTCCGTGCAAAGTATTAGTTATTACTCCTTATTTGTTAAGTCTGAGTCTGATGTTTTTATTGGCCTGTTAGTATATGTTGATGATATTGTTATAACAGGTAATAATAAAATGGAAATTAAATAGATTAAAACTTTTCTAAACTCAAAATTTTTAATCAATGATCTTGGTGTGTTAAAGTTTTTTCTAGGCATTAAAGTAGTTAAAGAAAATGATGTTTTGTGTTCGTCTCAAAGAAAATACTGTTTAGCACTATTGTCTGAATTCGGCTTATTAGAGTCTAAATCTGTATGTATTCCGATAGAATAGAATGTTGCTATCCATAATAAGGATAATGCCCCACCCAGTGATGATTTACTAGAAAACATAACTGAATATCAAAAACTTGTTGGGAAGTTAATCTATATCACTTTTAGGCATGATATCTCTTATGCAGTTCTTGTTTTAAGTCAATACATGCATTGTCCATTAAAATCTCATTTACAACTTGCCTTGCGTGTGTTAAGATAACTTAAACAGTCCCCAGGTTTTGGAATATATTTTTCAAAAGGAAATATATTTGATCTTAAATGCTATGTTGATTCTGACTGGCTAAGTGTAAGCTTACTTGGAGGTCTGTAACCAATTACTTAATTTTCTGGGGAGGGAATTTGGTATGTGGGAAAAGCAAAAAACAATCTGTTGTGTCTCGGTCTACAGCTGAAGCTGAGTATCGAGCTATGTGTGAGTCTACTTAGTAAGGTAATGTGGCTTCTTAATGTTCTAATAGACTTACACATAGATATATCTCTTCCTGTAAAATTGTTCTGTGAGAACTTCGTTGTGCTGTCTATGTTAGGATCTGGTATTTGAACGAAACACCAACTGATTAACATGTTAAACCAAACCAAATAGTGCAGAATCCTATTTGATTGGCGATCCAATCAGTGAGAACACACGTAGACACAATAATGTATTGAATCTAACGTCAAGAATCGATTAGGAATCGATCTACAACGTTCTATGAACTTGG
>BJCM01067025.1:0-13203 GCA_018326385.1 Flaveria bidentis | reverse complement strand
AAAGGAAGCTAAGGGAAGAAGCTGCTAAGTCAAGAGCCATCATCCAAAAGAACATGAAGAAGTCTGCAGACAGGCAAAGGATGATGAGCTTCTTGAAGTTGTATGGATTCTCCGGAAGGAGACTTGGCCCCATGTCTCTATCCACTATGGATGAGCATATCAGGGTGATCAAGCAGAAGATAAAGAGTGGAGAGATGATTGACTTACACTCCCCTCCAAGTCAAGCGAGGTTAAGGTTGAACAAACAGAGACAACACAACCCAGACCTCCTGCTGAATCTTAGCAAGCTTCATCTTCTGATCCACAGCAGGGTCAACCTCCCTCTCCTTCTGAACTTGTGAGAGAGGAAGATCCAACTGAGAAAGACAATGAAGATCAATCAGGTGTTGCAGGCTAGTCTTCTCAATTAAAAAGAACAAAGAGAAAGAAAAGGATTGCTTTAAAGCCAAAGTCATAAAAGAAGAAGGCTGCATCCTTTTCTGAAACTCAGGATGAATCAGAACATCCTGAGGATGTGAAGCCAGAGGATGCGACATCAACTTCCATTCAAACAGCTCCTCTAGCATCAGGAAGAGCCATCTTGTCCTGGACATACACCACAAATCCGGAAAGATGGCATGTCATCAGAGATCAAGGCATTGAAGACATCTAGACTTGGCAAGACATGTTTCAGTTGCCTCTACATGATCTCTTTGATATGAGGAGACACTTTGACAGTCTGAGGGATCTTGATCAACTCATGAAGAAAGGAATGGTCATTATTTTGATAAGGACTGTTGATATCTGAAGTCTATTAGTGTTTTAGTAGCATCAGCCTAGGGAGAGTTTGTAGAGATTATATGAAGAGGTTGATGCAACCCAAACACCCAAAGTCTCTCCTACATGTTGCACAAGTACACTGAAGAAGAATGCTTCGGACATTTCACACATGCAACAAAAATATTCTAAGTGTGAAATCTTCTGAAGCCAAGACCAATATCTTCCGAAGCCAAAGATGAAGTCTTCCGAAGCTTCAATAGACAAAGTCTTCCGAAGCCAATACTTGAAGACAGATTTCTTCCGAAGACTTTTAACAACATGCTTTATCTGATGTACTTTTCCATAAAGTTGGACCCCTTTCTGTTGCAACTATGTAAAGTCACCAACTTACATGAGTTGGTGAAAAGGTCTATGCTTTTGGTAACGGTACATTGAGGTCTTGAGTCTATAACTTTCTACTTCATGTACTTTATCCTTTTTGTAATATATAAGGATCTGAGTTATGGCATGTCATAGTCACTAGTCAAAAGGCAATCTGCCTTTTGACTCTACAATTGATTTTGTTTTGTGTCTAGTCAATTGTATCCAGCTGGCTTTCAAAGTATGGCCGATTGTAGGATGTAGTATAAGTATATCATGTTCTTGTATCTTTCCAGTATCTTTGTAACACTTGTAATAAAACTTAAGAAAGCAATATACTGCAATCTTGAAAACCATATACTTATGTATCTTGTTCTCTTGTTCTGTCTCTTACTTACTTACTTGTGTTCTTAGTATCATCTATTGTGGTTAATCTAGTTCACTGTTTGATTAAGTTTAGTTTGTTCTCCTCTTTGTGTTGTTGTGTTGTAAGTGACCACCCCTCACCGGTCCTGCAGGTTCCACTCAATCCCCTCATCCTCTAAGCCATTGCATTTAAAATCAGTTCTTTACAATCCTAACTTATTAAAAACCTTATATATGTTAGTAAGTTCAATTTTGATAATTGGACTTCCATTGAATTTGATCTTTTTGGTTTCACTGTGAAGGATTTCAAGGATGGCACGATCCTGAGTCGTCATAACAGTACCAGTAACATGTACCCGCTCACACCACCCACTTCCGTAACTACTTGTTTCACTTCAACTAAAGACTCTCCTTTTTGGCATGATCGACTTGGACACCCTGGTCAACCCGTCATGGAGTTTCTTAGTTCTAAGCATTTTATTTCTAGTTCTAAAATAAAGACTCCGCCTGTTTGCGAGTCATGTCAATTGTCCAAACATAAGCATTTGCCATTTTTTTGATTCTACTACTCGTACTTTGTTACATTTCACTATTTTGCATTGTGATTTATGGACTTCTCCAATTGTAAGTCATGCAGGTTACAAGTACTATATTGTTTCAACGGATGACTACACCCAATACACATGAATATATCTGTTGAAATTTAAATCCGAAACTTTTACCAAATTCACCTATTTTCACAATTATGTCAAACCCCAATTCAACCTTCCAATTAAATCCTTCCAATATGACATGGAAGGTGAATTTGACAATACTAACTTAAAAAATTTCACCACTCAACACGGTATTCAAATTCTATTCTCTTGTCCTCATACCTCTCAACAAAATGGCAAATCCGAACGCATGATTCATCGCATCAACGAACTCATGTTTGCTCTCCTTACCCATGCTCCTCTCCCATCTAATTTTTGGGTTGAAGCCTTAAACACGGCCTCGTATCTCCATAACATTCTCCCCACCAAACTTCATCACAACCGCACCCCTACCGCCATCCTATATTTCCGTCAACCCACCTACGACCACCTTCGGCTATTCGGTTGTTTGTGCTACCCAAATCTTTCTTCCACTCGTCCCCACAAACATGCATTTCATTCAAAACCTTGTGTGTTCCTTGGTTATCCGGCTAACTACCGTGGGTATCGATGCCTTGACATTAAGACCGGTAAAACCATTTTCTCCCGTCACGTAATTTTCAACGAAAACCAATTTCCCTTTGCCAACCCTTCTATGTTGCCCCAAACTCATACTTTTCTAGGCCCCTCTCCCTTACTGTTCACTCAACCTTTTAATAACCCAACAACTCCACCAACACCTCCAGCCCAATACACAAGCCCACCCTCCTCACCTTTACACCCTCACGGCTCCACCCCACCTTTTCCCTCCAACCCACAACCAAACCCCAACTACACCCCTGGCCCAGCTACAACCGGCCCACATCCCCAACCTAACCCGTCCTCTCCCCCTTCACACTCCAGCCACACTCCTGGCCCACCTACACCCGGCCCACCTCTCCAACCCAATTCGTCCCCTCCACACTCCAGCCCACACCAATTTCCATCCCAACACCCGGGTTGTGCAGTTCGATGTGAAGAACATCTTCCTGCACGGCCACCTTAAGGAAACAGTATACATGTTTCAACCTCTAGGTTTCACCTCTTTATCACAGCCAAAACATGTTAGCAAGTTCAACCGTTCTTTTTATGGACTTAAACAAGCACCACGTGCTTGGTATCAACATTTTGCAGGTTACTTGTCTCGGTGCGGTTTTACAAGTAGCACATGTGAACCTCGCTCTTTGTGTACAAGAAAGGCGATCAAATGGCCTATTTGCTACTATATGTTGACGATATTATCCTTACGGCCTCAAGCACTTCCCTGCTCAACAACATTATTAAATCCCTTTCCACCGACTTCAACATGACAGACCTTGGCCCTCTACATCATTTCCTCGGTATCGCAGTCCAAAAATAGAAAAACAGTTTGTTTTTTTTTTTTCTGAATCGAGTTATGAAACAGACATTCTGTCTCGAGTAAACATGTTAAACTGTAAACCCGCTAGTACACCTGTTGAAACCGGCTCTAAACTTAGCGCCATAGCTGGCAATCCATTTTCAGACAGCTCACTATATAGGAGCTTGGCTGGTGCTTTGCAATACCTCACCATTACTCGGGCAGACATCTCCTATGCGGTTCAGCAAATTTGTCTTTTCATGCATTCTCCCCGTGAACCACACTTTCAACTGCTGAAACGGATCTTACGCTATATCAAAGGAACCTTGTCGCATGGCCTTCTTCTATCACCGTCCTCGTCTACTTCCTTGACCGCTTATTCTGATGCAGACTGGGGCGGGTGCCCCGACACACGTCGGTCAACTTCTGGATACTGCGTTTCATGGGCGGCAACCTGGCCTCATGGTCTTCTAAACATCAACCTACGATATCCCGGTCAAGTGCTGAAGCGGAATATCGAGGTGTTGCCAACGCTGAGTCTGAACTTAGCTGGATCCGTAATTTGCTACTCGAACTGCACATACCGGTCAGACATGCTTCTGTGGTTTATTGTGACAACATCTCAGCGGTCTATCTATCCGAAAATCCGGTTCAACATCAACTACAAAACATATAGAACTGGATATTCATTTCCTTCGGGAAAAAGTATGTCTTGGCACCATCAAAGTCTTACATGTTCCAGCTAATTATCAATATGCATATATTTTTACCAAAGGATTGCGTAAGCACTTGTTTCAACGGTTTCGATCCAGTTTATGCCTCCGCTCACCTACGACTTCAACTGCGGGGGACTGTTAGCCGATAATATCTCTTGATATTATTAGCATGTGTATTTTGTATATTTTATATTGAATAGTTTGTTAAGAATAGATTAGTTTGTTACCGTAAATATCTCTCTTCCATGTACTATGTATAGGGACGATTTCTATTGTGAATGCAATGAATTATTGAGTAGCTTACACTTCCATCTTTCTTTCTGATCTCTCTCTCTCTCTCTCTCTCTTCCCGTTCTATTGAGGTATTATTGTTGCATGTTTGTTTTCAGATTTTGTAACATACGATTTTGTAAGGTTAGGGTTTATAAGGGTGTGATTTAGTTTGTCTGTGTCTGGCCTGTTGCCTTTGTGTTGCATGCTCTGTTTCTGCCATTTTTAGGCAAGTTAACGAATTGGTATGAAAACGATGAATTGAACTGTCGTGTGTATTTTTTAACAACTTTTGAGTGCTCGATTCCTCTGCATGTGTGTTATGATTGTAAGGAATCTTGATCGTGAACATTACAGGAAAAAAGAAATAAAACCAACCGCTTGCTTAATGATTGGTGTTGCATGTATTCTGTTTTCCATATTTTAGTCTTTAGGTTTCTTGATTTGGGATTTGAAGTCGCTTACAATAGCACAAATGAATGCGTTTGAGTTTTTGTTTTTTTGATGTGTAATTTGCCATTTTTTAAGCTAATTAAGGCTTTTAGAGTTTTGGGTTTTGCATTTATTAGTTTTGTTGTTGGACATTGTTTTTTTTTTGGTTTGTTTGGTGTGTGAAATGTGTTTTGCAAATATTTGGGGTGTCGGAAAACTAAGTTCAGTATCCATTGATACATTGCAAAGAATGCATCAATAGAAGTATATATGTTTTGCTTTTATTCTTTCTATATTTGTACACATGCTAACTATTTATATATCGTTGCTAATAGGTTCGTTTTATGCTCGGAATTAAATTATTTTCTATAAATCATAGTTAAGGTGTGTCTTAAGCTCAATCCTAGGGTATCCTTTACCGGGTAATATTCCAAACATACCAAATTTAAAATCCATATATGCTTGGTTTTATAGCATTCTTATATAAGAATTTCAGGTGTGTTTTGGTCATTAACCATGCACTATAAATGAATAACAACCAAGCTTTCAAACACATCACTCTTAATACGATACGATAAAAGTATTATATCATTGAAGTTTGGGCTGATTTTATCTTTTGTTTTGTTTATTTAATAAAAAAGTTATATTTTTACAAAGAATTTTTTGTCATTTTGTTAAGTTTTAATTATGTTACAAACTCATGTCAATAGATATAGCAACGTAATTGCGTAGAATTAATATTGTTTCCGTCGCTGAATTGATATAGTTGGGTTATGTGTATCGAATTTTGTTGATGAAGTGTATAGATTTTAGCGCTTTAATTTAACATGGAAAACAAAGCAACCCTTGATATTATGAATTTTGTTGTAGTTTTCTTATAGTCATTTATTAGACACGAATGATGTGTTATATTCATGCGTTCATGTGTTGTGCTGGAATATATGTTGTTTGCTAATGCATTTGACTTCAATTGTTGAGTGTGTGTTGACTTTAAAGTCATACAGTTAAGAACTTACAATTTAAGACCCAAGTGTGGATTAGAGATATTGTAGTATGTTGTTTTGTTGTTAGGTCCTACACTCACTGCGTATCACAAGTATAACAACAACATACGATATAGTTAAGGACATTACAACCTTTTAAGTTTTAGTGATACATCCGCAGGGATATTTGTTTGTAGATATGTTGAATCTGTCATCATAATGTAAATGTTTTGATGTGAGAAAGTTTAGATCTGATGTTAATTACGATGATGACTATAAAAACGAGAATAGAGAATTATGTATAAAAGTCAATAAGAAATAAAAAAACTTCCATTGCTATTAACTTTATATTATTGGTCAAAAAGTGTCATTTGCAAAGGTTGTATTGTTTTTTGATGTGATGCTTTTGCGTGTAATTTGTATGCTCACCATTGCTTGAAGGTGTACAAATTTCTTATTTATGTATTTATTTAATATTTTCTTTTGATCAAGAATTCAAATGGTAGTTTTTGTAAGAATTGTGTCGTGTCTTTTATTCTTTGTTTTTTCACCTTGATCTCAAAACATAATATAATTAATATGTTATGAATGGGTGGAAATGGAGGGATTTTGAGGGTGTAGGTAGAGATGAAGTTGACACAGATTAAGTTTTTTTCCTAGATCCAATGATAGATGTTGGTATATAACATAACCAATCATAAAAATTGCAGGCATAAGTGACACCGAAAGGATATAATATTTTGACCACCAACTAACGATAAGTGAAGAACCAAGTACTCAATATCTGGACTAATCAAGCGACATAAGAAAGACCTCATGAAACAACACAAGAATATAATACCCTGATCGCCCTAGGAGTCATTTGAACACAAACGTTTGCGAGACTAGAAAGTAAATGCATGTAAATAAAATCATTGGCGCATGTAAATAAAATCATTGGCATATAGCCCTAACATGAGCAAGTTTTATAAATCTTCATGTAACTAAATATAGCCTTAGATTTGCAAATTTTGTAAACATTAACCGTTTCATAAGGTTTAACAACTGTATTTATAAAACCAAAATACTATGACACAACGCGCCTGTGGCACCATCTAGTTATATTACATAACTTGACCACATAGGTTACTTAGGTAGCATCATGTTGATGTGAATATTTTACATTTTGGACAACCCTCGGATAACTTAAAAAGAACTGCTATCAAAATACATATCATGTGTAGTTGATGTTTTGGCAAAGTAACCCTTATGTCCTCAAAAAATCTATAAATTATATCTTTTATTTTTTGAAAAATATCTAATGGATATAAGAAAACATATCAATCTCTATGTAAACATTTCAGTATTAATCTATACTATACATAAAGCATATGATAGAGGTATTTTAAGATACCCTAAAATTAAGAACACATAACCATTTTTAAATGTAAAATAATATTTTTAACATTATTTACAGATTACCCCTTGCAATTAGTTATATAATAACCTTACACTTATTGTAAATTACGTAAAAGTTTACATTATCTACCCATAAACCAAAAAACTTAATTTGTTTTAAGATTTCACCTATAACTTTTAATCTATCATCTTTAAAAAGTTTTTTAGACTACAACCGTAACCTGTGTGAACTTTTAATCTATCATCTTTAAAAAGTTTTTTAGACTACAACCGTAACCTGTGTATTTTTTAAACGTTTTGGTGCAATTTTTTTGCCTTACCAATTTGTATTTTGTAAGTTACAATAAGTTAATACATAAATATACAAGTTGTCATACAAAACTCATTTATTTGATCTTTTATATTTTTAGTTTAAAAAAATATAATAGACTTCTATAAAATTATTATAAGAATTAACACAAATTTAAAACACGTGTTAGATGTAAAATGTCGTCCAGGCACATTGCTCGGGCACCCTTCTAGTTATCTTAAAAAAAGCATCCTTACAGTCACATGTGAGTTTCTCTAGCTACCTAAATGTGGCATTTGCTCGATATATAAAATGTTGTTCTTTAACATTACGAGGACAATAGCTGGGCATGATGTGAAGTCTAGTGAGAGACGTATGTAGTTGAAATGATATATGCATTTATAAAGGGTGGAAAAGTACTTGATCTAGAAGTATCATACTTAAACATGACACATCTCATAGATATCACAAGACATGGTATAGCATTTATTAGCATATGTACTAGTGAAATATAATTCTAATCCAACACATGACACTCTTTTTTTTCTTCACTAAGTTTCTGTCCCTATGGGTTTTTTAGAAAGATTTTTAGTAATGCGAAACAACTAATTCAGTAGAATCAGTGTACCTAATATGTCCTAAAGTGTCGATTTAACATCATTGTAAAGTATATATGAGGCATGTTGTATTTTGAATGCTTAGCTATTGTTTTGTCCTAATAGATTTTCCTAGTAAGGTTTTTAACGAGAAATCTTCACAAGCATTTCACATATTATGTTGATTTTTGTAAGAATCAAGACATGATAGTTTTTATCAAAAAAAATATATTAAAGTGTCCATGACCCAACAAATACCAAATGTTTAGTAACAATATCATGATGGTATAATATTTACAAGAATCCTAATACATATATCATTGAGAGTTCACCAAAACCAAAAAACCCTAAAAAGTATAATTGCGACATTCTTATACGCGTTCAAAATTGAACTACAACGAGCGAGTTATAATCCACACATCATATGTGATATATAAGATCAATAAAATAAATCAATTTCCCCCTCCCTACTCTCTTTTTTATAAATTAACTTTTTTATAAATTAACTACGAAACTTTTGTACCTTGAAGTTCGACAATAAAGCTCTCATTTATAAACTTTTAATAATTACCATATAGTTTCATCAGCTTTAATTAAACATACAATATAAATTTATTAACATATCATTTTAATAAAAAACTTATCATAAACTTTTGTTCTTAGTGTTTAGCCATAAAGTTTCATTTTCCCAATCAACTATAATTAAACTTATAGCATTATGTCTTTAATCAGTTTTAACATGCTTTCCAACGTACATTTTATTTAGAGCACAAATATACAAATAATCAAAACTACTTCACGATTTAGCTTTTTATATAAATTGATACGGTTATCCTTCTCATTATCATTTGATAAAATTCCTACCATAAAGTTATTATTTATAAACATCATATACAGCTTATTTACAATAAAACTCCTTAAACTTAAATTTGAGCTACAATTTACACCCTAAACTGTCTGCTTTGTTTTATATCTTTTTTTGCTACAATACGTGGCTCATACACAATTATTTGTTAGCTTTGTTTTTCTTAGAACTATTAAAATAAGATATTCTATAAACTTCTAGTTATACATTCACAACGAGCTCTTTTATATACATATCGTTGCAAACTTACACAACTAATATTATAGACATTCATGACGTTACAAGTTCCATTTTTTACGACTACTTTTTTCTAATTTACAACAAAAATATGAGTCTTATATTCCAAATTTACATCGAAACGTGTTTATTTCTATCAATGTTTATTCAATATGACCTTTGTTATAGTTTTGATGTTTATATAAAGTTGTCAATATTATGACACACCACAGTCACACACGTTGGTTTGCCTCAGCTAATTTTAACATATCGAAATTAAATGGGAGTGTCATCAACCAACTAATCATAAAAGAATATGGTAGTTTCGCCAGAAAATTATATCAACTAAACCTGCAAATCAATCTATTGTCCATGAAAAGCTCATTCAGTTATCACGGTTTGATAAAATTACATTGATTAGTGTGTCCCGTCAACATGAACAATGCCAAAAACAAAGCATACTTGTAACTGTATGCATTTTGGGAGGTAAAACAGGTCTTATATTGATGACCAGGATTTCATTTTCCAAACTTTTGTATTTCTAAAGATCAGTCTATAAGGTAGGATTAACATACTAGTGATTTTGGATTTGTATGATGAAGGTATAGCCATCTTCTACCAGGAGCAGGTATTCCATTCTGAATGTAAACCACCACCCTCATGCAGCTGCTAACGGCTCTAGATTGTATCTGTTCAATATAGAAACGAAGGGCTGCTTAGAACCATTTGGTCTAATTAAGAATGATATGTAAAGGTGGCAGCTTTGAACTAATTCAAGCGTGGGTCGACTCGGGTTATGTGTGATCTCTAACAGGCCAAACAGATCAAATATTAAAAATAAAATAAATAAAAACAAGAAATTGGTTAAATGGGTTGAACTTCACTCACATGTTAATGCACTAGAATATCCTAATCATTTTAATCGAAAATAATATATTATTATTATAGTCACATTTTTCGTAATCATATTTCATACACTAGTTAAAAGTGTTACAAGTCAACCTAACCCAATGACCTGAAAACGTGTAAAAATATTACATCTTTTGAAACATTACACAAACCATTCATTTTGTCACATCTATCACTAAATCTTCAAAAGACATAGGGCCAAATATAGTAGGGTCTGATTAGGACGCGGGACCAGTCCTAAAAGTCATTAAATTAAGACAATTACAGTCTTTGGTCTCCTATTATGTTAAGTCAACCATGAACCTCGTAGACGTTTACTTAAAAGTTACTATCATGCAATATTGCACTATTTTAAACAATAAAAGAACAAGATGTGTTCCCTTTTAGTTAAAATCTCATCCATCTTCTGTTCTTTTGTGGGTATTATCTCATTTGCTATCTTGTCAAGCAAATGTAGAGGTGCCGGTTTCAGCCTATTGGCCTATAACGAGCAAGAACAAATAGGCATGAAGATGAGGGGAAAAGAAAGAGGTGGTGGTTGCTATAGGCTTCAATTCTATTAGGTCATATGAGTTGAGAAGCCAATGAAAATGGGTTCGAGACGGGTCATTCTTCATATGGCTTTTAATAAATTATTATTACTGCAACTGAAAGCAAGACTTAACCTGATAGAAGTAATGCTATAGGATTATCTTGATGTGCTTGTCTTTTCTGGATGCACACGTTTTGCCCTACGTCGGGAATGACCTGTATGAGAAGCACGAGTACGCCTTCTAGGTTTTTTGCTGCAAAACACAAAATTACACACCACATTTAATATAAACGCTGTCTTTTTTTAATATCCACGGAAATGAAATGACTTAAAGTCTTTAAAAAGAGTTTTCACATGAAACAAACCTGAAAAAAGATGACAGCCATGTAAGCAGAAGCATCACAGGAAAAACCATAAAAGCAGAGGCCTACAAAACCATCTCATTAACCATACAACCATATAACCTATGAACAAAAACTAAAGGCAGCAAAATCTGCCATGTCAATAACAGGAGTACAGGACAGAAATAGCCCAATTCCTTTGAGGTATTTTTGCAATTTACCCATTTGACCTATTAATCATAACCCAAATCGACCATTCAAAAGAAAATGGGTCCAAACGCAAAACCAATTTCTTCTTATCAAAACTCAATGCATAAAAAGGGCACATACCATAAACCACACCATCTCATTACTAGCAAGGGGACGTGTAAATTCATTTTCCTTCAGCACTTTATCAATGTTGGCACGAACCTACCAAATAAAAACAAAATCAGCGATTTTTGCCATGTAGTATTGAACAAAAGCAACTAAAAGTTTCATGAAACCAAGTTCTTTGTTTTTTTTTTATTATTTTCAGCACAGTGAAGCCGGAAGTTTACCTGGCGGTGGTATTTTAGAGTTGTCTTAGAAAACCTTCTATAACCACGGAGTATTTTCTTAGTATAAGGCTTGAGGAAAATGCGTGCTTTATTAATATGAGGTCTCAGTGTCTTTGAAAGCTGATTGATGTAGGGCTTTGTCAACTTCGTAGCTTCCTGTAAAATATTGCCAGAGGTTATAATGGTAAAAAGTTATAGCTATCAAATTTTATATATAAAGGCTTCCACAGTACCACAATTTCATGAATGTAACGATTGGCCAAAACCTGCAATACCTTAACATATGGATCCAAAAGAGTTTGTATGCTGATAATGTGAGGCCTTAAGGTTTTCTTAGTTTCGTTGTAGATTTCGGTGGCCTTTGAGGTAAGTGTTTGCACGTGTGGTTCCATATTGGTCACGAACATAAGCCACTGATCCTTGATAGATGGGATCCACTTCTGCAAATATAGGAGAGAATATTAGAAATTCCCATAGAGGATCATTCAAGAAAACAAAATATTAATAAGAAACAGAAAGTTTTGAAAAACAGTCTCTCAAATGAAATCACTTCTACAGAAAAGAAATTGTGTGAAAATGCTTTGAAAAGATAGAAACATAAGCAATCCAATAGTTAGGCTGTGTGTGGGTGTGTTTTAAGTTTTTCACAGTATCATTAATAATAATGTGGATCAAATAACTAATCTTAATACTTCAGAAAAAAATCAGTTCTGCTACAAGTCTACAACAAGGCGACACATATACAACAGATTATCCAAAACTGGTTTGACCCTAAATAATGAACAATCAAAATCACTTTATCCAAACACCCCTCAAGTGTAACTTTATGGGGACCTACTTACTGTGTGAAAATCATCAATGTACGGTCGTGCCCACTTTCGAACTTGATCTTCTGTTTCCAGTGCCTGTAAAAATTTAACATATATTAAATTAGAATAAGAGGAACAGGCTACCAATAAGAATTACTTGCTAATAACATGTAGTAGGCTGACAAAATCTGATGTATTGAAATCAAATGCCTATCAGTTTGTTGGGATGTCCAATAAAAATCAATATTTCGCCCAAAAATGTTGACATTATAAAACATAGCACATTAATTACACCAAAAATCAGAATAACAGGAAACCTTTTGAGCAGCAATATCTAGAGCTGGTCTTCCATACACATTCCAATGAGTTACCAGAACAGACTGCACATAAATAAACAAGACCAAACGAACCATCAAAGTTAGCCCAAATAACAACTTACAAAGGGATACACAGGAGGGAAAATTTTGACCCATTTTACTTATGAGTGGGTAATTTGTGTTATGATTTATTTCCGGTTCGAATATCAAGAAAGCTGCTGCTAGGGTCTGGTCGGGGCTGTGAAGATGATCAGGCTATGAAGACAACCTGTGTGATTCAGGTTGGAAAGAAGCATTGAAGGCTGTGAGGAGATACGATGATAGAACCCAAAAGTCAGCTTATTGAACTTCAAATAAAAAGTACAGATAGAGCCCTGTTCGAGAAGGGTGATCTCCGATTACAAGGATTAGAAACCCTACTTTTGATAAACTAAACAAAAGACAGCCACACACATCCTAAGAAGTAAACATAAATAGGAAGAATAGGGGCAATTAG
>BJCM01067021.1:0-20213 GCA_018326385.1 Flaveria bidentis | reverse complement strand
GTCGACGTGGGAGACTGAAGAGGAGATGAGACAGCATTACCCACTTTTGTTTGAGGAATAACAGGTTTCGGGGACAAAACCTATATAAGGGGGTGGACTTGTAACGCCCGGAATAAAGTCGAAACGAGCCAACTAATAATAATGGGCTTAACCGAGATTATTTAAAGAAAATAAGCGGGTAATGGAGCATGGACCGAGTAGACCTTGGGGGATACGTGTTTGGCGAGTTAAAGGTCCCGAGAACGCCCGGTATATATAAACGGATAAGCTTGAGCAGCTCTAATTTGCAACTCAACACCCCAAATTCTAGAGAGAGTGTAGAGAGAGAAAGTGGAGAAAATTGAAGATTCAAGGCTCGGTTGATTACGGGATTGAAGATCGGTGTTCGTGCGCATCCAAACAACAAGAAAACACCAAGAATCCAGGTAAGAAACATCATTTAATCTTTCATTTTGATGTAAACTCGGTTCTAGGGCTTGGTTTTTTGAAAGTGACAAAGATTCACCCAAAACCCATGTTTTTGTGTAAGAAAACATGTAAGAAGATTAGATATAGCTTATTGGGTGATAAACCAATGTTTTGGATGTAAAAGATTGAAGTTTTGGGTCAAAAATGGGTTGGTTCGTAATTTTCAGTCTGTTCTGCGAAATTAAGGGTTCATCCAACGAAATTGCATAGTTGTCCAACGAAACTAACGAAACTACGAAGACTTCCTGCGAA
Organism: Flaveria bidentis; assembly: GCA_018326385.1. NCBI lineage: Eukaryota > Viridiplantae > Streptophyta > Magnoliopsida > Asterales > Asteraceae > Flaveria > Flaveria bidentis. The sequence continues at coordinate 19,493 of BJCM01067021.1, read as the reverse complement.
ACTATAGTTTCGTAGGTAATTTCGCAGACATGGTAATCCAACGAAAGTTGGGCGAAACTGGCAGCGAATATGCCAGCGAAACTAGCAACGAAACTACTGGTGAAACTAGTAGCGAAACTGCTGATCTGGCAGCGAAATTTGCAGCGAAATAAGGTAGAAATTAACTCCTTTGAGTGTTAACTTATCTATAGGCTATGAAGTGCGACTCTTGTCTTGAAAGCTTGATTGAGAAGCTACTCATCGAGTCTAGGTGAGTTCTAGATTCCCTAATTTAAAGGTTTTACACTAGTTTGGGGTTGGAAATACATACCAAATATACGTTTTAAACGACAAAGATTTTAAGAGGTTTTAATAGAAGATCAATTTTTCTATAATAAAATATGCTATATAAATGTTCTAAAATAAAAATTTTGCGCTGACCTGGCAGCCCAACCCCAACCAGAGGCGTTGCCCCTTGGAACCCACTAGGGGTTGTTGCCCCTAGGACCCCGCTGTCAGGGGCTACCGCTCCCGAAACCCCACTGTCCCACAGATGTTCAGTTATATTTTATGATGACTTATGCTTGTGTTGCATATGTATACGTATGAAGCATGATATTTATGATGCATGTTGTTTGTGATGATGTGTGATGGTATATGTTATGTATGATGATGTGTGATGATGTTATGCTTATGTATGATATATTTTCTTATGTTCCTTACTATGTATCATAATGTGACCTTACGTGGTGTGATTATGATAATGAATGAAAAGTATTATATAACGTAAAGCGGAAGTTAATGATGATGATAAGTGGAACGTAAAGTAAGAATGAATGCATGCTTTAACGGACCAACAAATGTAAGAAAGTATTGCAAGCAAAGTATGGAGGTTCACACCCAATGAAGGGTGTTAGCTCAATGGTGTGTGAGTTAGCTACTCCGGAAGGATGCACACTGGGGTCTGTCTTTGTGATTGACCATTTGTATGGAACCTTTGTTGCTTATCCTGGCATTGTGGTCAGGCCACCGGGCGCAATGTATGGGAGTTTATTTATAGACTTCGGCCCAATACCTACTTTATGCATGACGGTGGGGTATAGAACATGGCATTGGTACCCCGGAATTTACCCCGGTACTATGGTAAGGCCACTGGGCGCAATGTATGGGAGTCTATTATAGACCTCGGCCAAGTACCTGCTTTATGCATGACGGTGGGGTAAAGTTCATGGCATTGGTATGGAAGGTAAAGAAGTAACAATGAACGTACATAATGAACGGTAAGAAAGGTAACGAATGATAACAATGACGTATGATGATGCATGAACGATAGTTAACGAATGATGATGAAAGATAATAATGTTATTATCTATGTGTACGTATGATGCTTGATTGCGTAAGAATGTAACGGAAGGTTTTAAACGGAAGTAAAAGTATTTTATTTTAAAACAATAGAACTCACTCAGCAACACTAACTTTTTATGCATTTTCCAGTTGGCAGGTAAATGTTGCTGAGGATGGCACGAGCTGGCTACTGGCTTGTTTTTGGATGGCATCCATTTTGTATAATGATGATGTTTTTGCATTGTAATGCGAACAAATGATGTTTTGTAATTGTTAACACTGTTGTATTATTTTGCAAAAGCGATTATCTATATGAAATGAAATTGTGGTTTAATTCATTCCGTTGCGATGTTTTAATTAAATTAATGTAAATATATGTTTTTGTGCGATGATTGACCAGTTGTGAGCGTCCCGGTAACGGGGCCTTACAAGCTGGTATCTTAGCCAAAGTTTAAGTGAAATGGGTAAAATTTTCAAAATAAACCTAAACTTAAACTGAGAATGGGACAAAAAGGAAGGGATGTCAGTCCGAGTAGCTGTGTGCCATCAGGTATTTTCATAATGTTAACCGGTATTACATGCGCATGATATGTGGTTTATGTGCCTTTAATAGATTTAGATACTAATGTAGTTAAGATAGGAAATGCTTGGGGTATGAAGAGTAAAATAAGTGGCTAATCACAACTGGTCACTGTAATTAGGGACTTACTATACTTGACATAAACTGAGTTGTTACCTTGAATGACCGTGTCGGTGTTTGAATCTTATAACATGCTTAGAAGATGGCTGGCGTAGATCTTCTAAGGCTTCTCATGGTGGAGGTCGTGCTGGATGTGGTGTTGAACCACGGGCCACAAGAGGAAGGCCTAGGAAAGAAAAGATGGCTCATGAAGAGTCCGAGACCCCTCATTTAGAGGGCGGAGATGAGAGTGCTAACTTTAGAGCCTCAGTGAAGGAGGCGGTAGTGGAAGAGGTTCATCAGGTCATGCAGACGATCCTACCATCTATGGTGACCGAAGTGATTAAGGTTGTACGAGAAGGAGAAAGAAGGGAGAGGAACAGGTCCTCAGGAGGACGGGAGCGACCGGAGACTGAGACGATTCTCTCCGATGATGAAGAAGAGGAAGAAGAGCCTGCGCCGAAGGCGACACCAGGCTGCAACTACGGGGCATTTCAAAGATGCAAGCCGCCAACCTTCGATGATAATGGCACTGCTGCTACTGCTCACCGATGGGTGAGAGAGATGGAGGCGGTACTAGATATTAGCGAGTGCCGAGAAGACCAGAAGGTGAAGTTTGCTGCCCACTCGTTTGTGGACTGAGCTCTTTGTTGGTGGGACAATATTGTCCAAGCCGAGGGTAGCCAAGAAACTGGGAGAATGAGGTGGTCTGAGTTGAAGAAGTTGGTGATTGAGGAGTTATGTCCTCATAGAACGATGGATAAGGTGGAATAGTAGTTCCTGTAGCTGGAGGCGGGAACAATGACACATCAGCAATACACCATGAAGTTTAATGAGTTGGCACGGCTGGTGCCAAATCAATTGACGCCTCTGTCACAAAAGACTAAGAGGTATATTCAAGACTTGCTGGCAGATATTTGTAGGCATATGATTGCTGCCCGACCGAACACGTTTAGGTCGGCAGTTGATTTGGCAGGAAGGTTGTATGATGAGCGAGAGGTGGTGGTAGCTGAGGTGAGCAAGAAGGGTGGTGGTGACCGGAACTGGAATGGGAAGAGGTTTGGTCGGGGTGGTGCCCCGACGAGTAACAGAGTACACGGGTGGATGACCGTCGTGTGGCAAATGTGGAAAGGATCATATCGGATAATGTAGGTTGGGATCGAATTTCTGCTTCAAGTGTGGGAGGACGGGGCATATAGCAAAGGATTGTCGTGTGACCAAATGTTTTTACTGTGGTAGAGAGGGTCACATGAGCAGGGACTGCAAGAAGCCGATGGCTGAGAGTTTTGGTGCGAAGAAGAATATTGTTGGGACGGAAAGGCCAAAGGCGAACGCCTGAGCTTTTATGATGACTCGAAAGGAGGCTAGGACGGACCCTGATGTGGTGTCAGGTACATTTCTAGTAAACAAAACTCTTGTATCTCTGTTATTTGATTCCGGTGCTAGTAGAAGTTTCATTTCTACTGCCTTTTGTGCTAAGTTGCCCATTAGGAGTAGAAGTACTGATGAGCCCTTCAATGTAGAAACTGCCATAGGTAAGTCTACCAGGATTTCTGAGATGATAGAAGGTTGTGATATAGAATTAGAAGGTCATAAGTTTCATGTTAGACCGTTCGTTATGACCTTAGGCGGTTTCGATGTAGTCCTCGGAATGGATTGGTTGGCGGACTACGAGGCTAACATCATATGTCATAAGATGATGGTCAGACTGACAGCGCCTGACGAGAGTTCGGTGATGATTTACGGTGATCGAGTTACGACTATCCTGAAGGTGATTTCGATGGCGGTGGTAGGAAAATGCATGAGGCGTAGATGTAGTGCCTACTTGGCTTATGTAAAGGACGTGGATATGCCAACACCACAACTATCTGATGTACCGGTTGTGTGCAACATTCCAGACGTGTTTCCCGAAGACTTACCAGGAGTGCCACCTGACCGCGAAATCGTGTTCCAGATTGACTTGATACCGGGTGCCCAACCTGTAGCTAAGGCACCGTATCAGTTAGCTCTGACTGAGATCAAAGAGTTGATGGAGCAATTGAAAGAGCTACTTACAAGGGGTTCATCAGACCAAGTATCTCTCCTTGGGGTGCTCTTATTTTATTCGTAAAGAAGAAAAACGGTAGTATGAGAATGTGTATAGACTACCGTGAGTTGAATAAGCTTACGGTGAAGAATCGGTACCCCTTACCGAGAATTGATAACCTATTTGATCAGCTTTAGGGTGCCAGTTGGTTCTCGAGGATAGACCTTCGATCTGGCTACCATCATTTGAAATTGAAGGAGCAAGATATTCATACAACAACTTTTCGCATGCGCTATGGACATTACGAGTTTCTTGTTATGTCATTTGGACCGACCAACGGGCCAACTGCTTTTATGGACCTGATGAATTGAGTGTGTCGGCTGATGTTAGATAAATCAGTAATTGTGTTTATTGATAATAACCTGATTTATTCGAAGAGCGAGGAGGAGTATGCCGATCACATTCGAGAGGTGTTGGAGACGTTAAGAAGGGAGAAGTTGTATGCTAAATTCTCTAAGTGCGCATTCTAGTTGCGTGAGGTTTAATTTCTTTGTCATGTAGTGTATCCCGAAGGGATTATGGTGGACCCGGCAAAGGTGGAGGCGGTGATGCAATGGAAGTCACCAAAGGCTCCATCCGAGATCCGTAGTTTCTTGGGTTTGGCGGGCTATTATAGAAGATTCATCCAAGACTAATCTAAGATAGCTTCTCCACTAACCAAGTTAACCCGAAAAGATGTGAAGTTTGTATGGGGTCAAGATCAGGAGAAGATTTTTGAGGAGTTAAAGGCTGTCACACCCTCAATTTTCACAAACGAGGCAATACCGTTAGGTGCGTGACATACCAGGATCTTAGCCATTAGTTACACCAAACGACAAAACAATAACGAAATATAATTTCCAAATTAAATAAAGTTTCTTAAAATCCGAATTAATTACGAAACATGAAAATAAATGTGGAAGCGTATAAACCATATTTTAAATGGCGCAAACACGCGCGAACCAAATAAATATAGTTTGTAGAAAAATGTAAATTGTTCATTAGACTCTACGATGATGAATGCAGCGTGAGATGTTCCTAAACGTGCGCACCTTAAGAACCTGAAAGAAAATGCTAAAGTGTCAACACAAGGTTGGTGAGCTCATAGGTTTTGACAAATAGAATATAACAGTAAACTGATACAGTAATCAAAATAATATCAGTAGATAGGCAGTCTACTCAACAAGTTACTAAGTGTACGAAGTTCGCAACCGACGCTGACAACGGTAAAAAATGCCTCGGCTGTGAACATCGGTCAAAAATTAGATCAATTAAACACCCGTTTGACGAACGTTTTGCTAGCGCGACTAGCTCGGGTGGGGTTTGTCAAACCCAGTAGATGTACTCAGAATTACCTCGCTAAAGTACATATATTAACAGTTTGAACGTGAGGACTTAAGCATGGTGTCACACTAGTAAACAAGTGATATTAGAATAATACTGATCAAATGAAAATTGTTTTGAACATATGTTTTTTCCAGCCTCTAATGCCCCGTTCCCGGGACGCTCACAGCTGGTCAATCATTGCACATAAAACATATATTTACATTTATACTTCATAAAACATCGTAGCGGAACATTAAAATAACTTTTTTATTTCATTAGAAATGCTTTTGCAAAATAATACAACATTCATTATACAATATCATTTGTTCGCATTACAATGCATACACTTTATACAAAAGAATGAAATCCAAAAGAGCCAAGTAGCCGCCCTGCGCCATCCTCAGCAACTTTACCTGCCAACTGGAAAAATGCATAAAAACTTAGCGTTGTTGAGTGAGTTCTAGTTTTAACATAAAACATACTTTAAAACCAATCTTTACTTTTGCATGTGATCACACATCATACATACACATAGATAATATCATTATTATCTTCATCATTCGTTCGTTAACTTTCATTCATTCATCGTACGTCATTATCATTCACTTTCGTTACTTTCATTCACATCCATTCATACATTCTTACTTTCTTTCATACGTTCATTACATTTGATAACATGTACAATACCCCGAACATTATGCATGAAGCTGGTTACTGGGCCTGGGGTCTTTCATAGACCTCGAACATTGTGCACGAAGCTGACTCCAGTACCTAGGGCAAGTACATTCACCCCTTAACTTTTCTCTTTCATTACGGATCAGTGCCATACGCTATACCCCGAACATTGTGCACGAAGCTGATTACTGGGCCTGAGGTCTTTCATAGATCTCGAACATTATGCACGAAGCTGACTCCAGTACCTAGGGCAAGCGGCAAGGATCCCATACATATGGTCAATCACATGGATTAGACCCCAGTGTGCATCCTTCTATGGTAGCTAACCCACACACAGTTGAGCTAACACCCTTCATTGTGTATGAACCTCCATACATTTGCTTGCAAGTGTTTCATTCTTTCATTCATTTATTAATGCATGCATTCATTCATTGCGTTTCTCTTTTCATTATCTTCCACTTTACGTTACATAATACTTTTATTTTGTTTATTAACATTCAACGTAAAGCCATGGGAAAACACTCGTACATAACAAGGAACACAAACATAAACAATCAACATCATCATACCGGGCATCATACATACATAACATATATCTTACATACCATCATGCATAAGCATCAATTATACATCACAACATGCCTATCATACCATCTATGACCTCAAAAGGTCAACTTACATAGCCCCCGGGAACCTCCCAAGTCAAAGCCTACATTTCACTTTTTCTCCAAAAAGTGAAAAACTATTCTAAGTGTTCATCCTCATTTGCCTTTTTTTCATCCGCATTTGTTTTAGTTCATCTGCATTTCCTCAGTACTCATACGCATTTCTCTTACTTAGTGGTCAATGCTCATCCGCATTAACTGTTCATCCGCATTTCCTCAATAATAATCCGCATTGACTTACTTAGTGGTCAATGCTCATCCGCATTAGCTGTTCATCCGCATTTCCCCAATACTCATCCGCATTGACTTACTGAGTGGTCAATGCTCATCCGCATTAACTGTTCATCCGCATTTCTCCAATACTCATCCGCATTGACTTTCTTAGTGGTCAATGCTCATCCGCATTAACTGTTCATCCGCATTTCTCCAATACTCATTTGCATTTGTTTTACTTAGTGGTCAATACTCATCCGCATTAACTATTCATCCGCATTTCTTTTGAACACTTGGGCAGATTCTAAAACTTAGACATATGAGCCCTAAACATCAAATTTCAGTTACCAAACACTATCTATCATGTTCTAAGCTTAAATATTACATTCTAAGCCTTAGAAACACAACCATAACATCAACAAGCATGAACATAGCCCACAATCACACCATACTCGTAACATACACACATTCAAAAATTCGGGTATGGAATCCTAATTTTATAAAAAGTTCAATCATGCATATATAGCCCCAAAATCAGTTAAAACATGTAAAGGAGAGGTTCTAGAACTCACCTTTGCAGCTCTTGAGTATGGCTTCTTCCAAACTCGCATGTAATTGAGTTTAACCGCCTAGAGACCCACTAAAACACACACAACCGAACACACAAACACACATAAGCATACACCCGAGGACATAATAGGTTAAGAACACCATAAAACCATGAATTCTTACCTTGAATTCAAATTCTCAGCTGGTTCTTCTTCAAAACCCGAGAGTTTTCAGTTTTCCTTTCTTCTCTTTCTAAAAATATTCAAGAGTTGATGTGAATAGGCAATATGGGCGGCCATGTTGCTTTATTCACCAACTTTTAAAAACTTTTGTACTTTTTACACTTTTCCCCCCTTAAATCAGATAAAATATCTTTTTTTTCTTTTTTTCTTCACTTTATTCTACTTTCTTTGACTTAAAAAAATAATCGGGTGTTACAAGTCCACCCCCTTATATAGGGTTCGTCCCCGAAACCTGTTATTTCTCAAATAATTATGGATAATGCTGTCCCATCTCTTCTTCAGTCTCTCACGTAGACTCAGATCCCTTCCTGTGCTTCCACTGTACAATTTGGACCCAAGAAACACAATGATTGCGTTTATTAACATCAATTTACAACGTGCACAAGTTGGCTAACAGGTTCTGCCAGAACCATAAACATCAAGTTTCAGACTAAACATGCAACTTAATAATGTTCCACGACTTCGCAAGATCATGTTATCATATAAAAGATTGTAGGCACTCCTCAAAGGGATTTTTTTACACGTTTCAAGTTTTAAAGAAACCCAAACCATACAACTTATATCCAAACCCGTTCCTATTATCATTACCCGACCCAAACTTCGTTTCCACCTAACAATCGACAAACACAACCCATTTGCATACCTATAATGTATGCATAACATATAGAACACACACATGACACAACCCACTAACACTCCCCCATATATATACTTCTAAACCTCGGTGGAACCCTCACACATATAGGCATGCATACATACATCATAGCAAACACCAACAATGCACACAAGGCAACATACAATCACATATATACACCACGCATGCATATACGTACACATAACAAATACATACATTTGCACACTATGCATTACGTATCTACCCTCTTCGGTCAACTACCCACCGAGACCACATGACACCCCAACCGAACCCATAATACCCAATATATGCATGAACACGCTGAAACGGAGCCATGAAACCGTCTGCGAAACACACCCACGCACACTAGAGCACACCGCACACAAACACACCAAACACACACACACTCATTCTGAAGTAAGCAAACACACACGAGTAGAAAACACATACGCACGAAAACGCGAGTTCATATCACCAAGATCGCAACCGAAACCATAACCGAACAACGAAACCGATCGCACGAAATTAGGGAATGTACCGATAGACGAGGGCTGCTATTCACTACGTGTAATCGGATTTGCAATGGAAGGAAGCTGCCGTCGAAGGAAAGTCTTTAGGGTTTCTAGGGTTGAACTCTTTAAGAGAAGATGGAACCAAATGGGAGTTACGGGAGTGATTAGTTTAAATGCTTTCATGTTTTGCAAATTGGCAACATTGGTCCTTCTCTTTTTTTCTAATTGACATTATAAATTTAATTATTTAATTAGTTTAGTTAAAGGTGCTGATTAGATGCTAATTAGTTTATTTAAGTTTACTTAAATCATAAAAAATATAAATTATTAAATCATATAAAATTTAAATTATTAAATCATATAAAATGTAAATTAACTCCAAAGGTTTAAATGCACGAAGGTAAAATAATCGAATAACGGAAGGTTAAGTTGATGATGTGTAACCAGAAAACACGGGTTGTCACATCATTCACTCGTTGAAGGAATTTTCGTCCCGAAAATTAGAACATCAGGTTCAGTCAAAGCACGAGATTAAGTGATGTGCAACGTATATGGAATAGGATTTTTTTTACGAATCTTTAACAAATACAATAGGAAAGAACTATAAGTTTCGGTAGAGTTGCGACAACATCTCCTTGTTGGAGGGTATTTCTCCTCGAAATTTAAAGGAAAGATATTCTAAGAATGATACCTTATGAAGTAGATGCCTAATCTTTGAATAGTCGTGGATACTTCTTCATCCTTTGATCCTCGCGTTCACAGGTAAACTTTGGTCAACGCTTTGAATTCCATCTAACGTGCATAATAGGAATCTTCCTACACTTTATTGTTTTGACTTCTTGGTCCATAATATTGAATGGTTCTTCAACAAAACAAAATAGCTGATCGACATTTATGTCCATATAATGCCTCAAACGATACTGCTTTGATTGGGGTGTGAAAAACTGTTATTGTAGGATAACTCAACGAATGGTAAATGAGTTTCCCAGTTGTTGCCAAAGTCAATCACACAAGCACGTAACATATCTTCTAGCGTCTTGATCGTACACTCATTTTGACCATCGGTTTACGGATGATACGTAGTGCTCATGTCCAACCGCGTTCCCAACGATCGTTGTAAAGAGTGCCATAATTAAGAATTGAACCGAGCGTCACGATTGGATATAACAGATATTGACACACCATGCCGAGTGACTATTTAGATAAATTCGTGTCAACTTCTCCATTCGACCAGTCTCTCGGATTGCCACCAAACGACACATCAATTACCGAATATAATTTCCAAATTAAATAAAGTTTCTTAAAATCAGAATTAATTACGAAATATGAAAATAAATGCGGAAGCATATAAACCATAATTTAAACGGCGCAAACACGCGCGAACCAAATGAATATAGTGTGTAGAAAAATGTAAATTGTTCATTAGACTCTACAATGATGAATGCAGCGTGAGATGTTCCTAATTGTGCACACCTTAAGAACCTGAAAGAAAGTGCAAAAGTGTCAACACAAGGTTGGTAAGCTCACAGGTTTTGATAAATAGAACATAATAGTAAACTGATATAGTAATCAAAATATCAGTAAATAGCTAGTCTACTCAACAAGTTACTAAGTGTACGAAGTTCGCAACCGACGCTGACAACGTAAAGAAATGCCTCGGCTATAAACATTGGTCATAACAACATAAATTAGGTCAATTAAACACCCGTTTGACAAACGTTGTGCTAGCGCGACTTGCCCGGTTGGGGTTTGTCAAACCTAATAGATCTACTCAGAATTACCTCGCTAAAGTACATATATTAACGGTTCGAAAGTGAGGACTTAAGCATGGTGTCAGACTAGTAAACAAGTGATATTACAGTAATACTGATCAAATGAAAATTGTTTTGAACATATGTTTCTTCCACCCAAAGAAAATAGGTAAAACGGGGCTAAGAACTTACCTAGAAAGCACAACAACAAAGTAATGCAAAGAACAGGTAATTAGGTTTCCAAATAACCTGAATTATTATTAGTTTATAGTATTAATATTAATTGTTAAACATAAATATAAAGAAGGTACGGTTTCGCGTTTCATGACTCGGTCACGGTGTCGGCTATTGGTTGACTCCCCGATCATAAACAAGTACTACCATACACAAGCTCACACAAACATAAAACTTAGTTATTCACGCACACTCCGGATCCTACATGAAGGTATTGCTAATATATCTTTAATTATAAGAGTTTTATTTTATAATAAACTCATATCTCATGCATTTATTATAATGTCTCAAAACACAAATCTATATATTATTTTGAGATGAAACCACTTGGAGGTGCTCACAAACTCATGGAATTACTCCCCAAATCATTTACCTCAATCATAATTTTATCAAAATACAAACCATGTACCAAAACACTTGACCCCTTATTTGTTGTCAAAAATAACAGTTTTGACCTACCTTTACGAAAAAGACAATAACTTGAGTGTTACACGTCCAATTTAAGTGTGATTGGGCTTTCTGGAAACTAGATTAAAAAACACACAATTTGGACCTAAGAAACGCATCGATTGCGTTTATTAACATCAATTTACAACGTACACAAGTTGGCTAACAGGTTCTGCAAGAACCAGAAATATCAAGTTTTAGACTAAACGTGCAACTTAATAATGTTCCACCACTTCGCAAGACCATGTTATCATATAAAAGATTGTAGGCACTCCTCAAAGGGATTTTTTTTACACGTTTCAAGTTTTAAAGAAACCCTAACCATACAACTTATATCCAAACCCGTTCCTATTATCATTACCCAACCCAAACTTCGTTTCCACCAAACAATCGACAAACACAACCCATTTGCATACCTATAATGTATGCATAACATATAGAAGACACACATGACACAACCCACCAACACTCCCCCATATATATACTTCTAAACCTCGGTGGAACCCTCACACATATAGGCATGCATACATACATCATAGCAGACACCAACAATGCACACAAGGCAACATACAATCACATATATACACCACGCATGCATATACGTACACATAACAACCTACATACATGTGCACACTATGCATTACGTATCTATCCTCTTCGGTCAACTCCCCACCGAGACCACATGACACCCCAACCGAACCCACAATACCCAATATATGCATGAACACGCTGAAACGGCACCATGAAACCGTCTGCGAAACACACCCACGCACACTATAGCACACCGCACACAAACACACCAAACACACACACACACACACTCATTCTGAAGTAAGCAAACACACACGAGTAGAAAACACATACGCACGAAAACGCGAGTTCATATCACCAAGATCGCAACCGAAACCATAACCGAACAACGAAACCGATCGCACGAAATTAGGGAATGTACCGACAGACGAGGGCTTCACTACGTGTCATCGGATTTGCGATGGAAGGAAGCTGCCGTCGAAGGAAAGAGTCTTTAGGGTTTCTGGGGTTGAACTCTTTTGGAGAAGATGGAACCAAATGAGAGTTACAGGAGTGATTAGTTTAAATGCTTTCATGTTTTGCAAATTGGCAATATTGGTCCTTCTTATTTTATCTAATTGACATTATAAATTTAATTATTAATTAATTAGTTTAGTTAAAGGTGCTGATTAGATGCTAATTAGTTTATTTAAGTTTACTTAAATCATAAAAAATATAAATTATTAAATCATATAAAATGTAAATTAACTCCAAAGGTTTAAATGCACGAAGGTAAAATAATCGAATAACGGAAGGTTAAGTTAATGATGTGTCACCTGAAAACTCGGGTTGTCATAAAGGTGAGGTTGACTCAAGCTCTTGTCTTGTCGTTACCCGATGGAAACGAAGAGTTGGTGGTTTATTCCGATGTTTCCTAAGTGTTGATGCAAAGAGGAAAGGTTATAGTCTATGCTTCCTGATAGTTGAAAGTTCATGAGGTCAATTATCCCACTCATGACTTGGAGCTAGCAGTCGTGGACTTTGCGCTAAAGAGATGAAGGCACTACTTATACGGGACGAAGTGCACTATATTCACTGACCACAAGAGCTTGAAGTACTTCTACTAGCATAAAGATTTGAGCATGAGGCAGAGGAGATGTTTGGAGCTCATAAAGGATTATGATTGTGAGATCCATTACCATCCGGGCAAAGCCAACATGGTGGCGGATGCCCTTAGCCGAAATGAGAGACCCGAGCCGATTCGGGTGAAGGCTTACCAGTTGGTCATGACCTTTGATGTGATGAAGCAGGTCAAGGAGTTTCAAGATGAGGCATTGAAGGAAGATCATTTTAACTCTGAAAGAACTAGAGGTCTGGTCGTGGAGTTGGGTGAAAACACACTCGCTGTTAGGACCCGATTCCGACGGATGTGGATTCCACATTTTGGGGATCTACGTGTGAAGATTATGGATGAAGCTAATAAGACTCGATACTCTATTCATCCCGGTGCTACGAAGATGTACCAAGACATGAAGAAAGATTATTGGTGGCTGGGTTTGAAGCGTGATGTAGCTGAGTATGTGAGTAAGGGCCTTACTTGTTTACAAGTGAAGGCCAAGCACCAGAAGTCGTATGGGAAGATCCAACCATTGGATATACCAGAGTGGAAGTGGAAGCATATCACAATGGACTTAATTACAAAGCTACCGCGCACCACGCGAGGGTACGATGCTATATTGGTGATAGTTGATCGTCTGACGAAGAGTGCTCACTTCCTACCGATCTGCGAGACATATTCATCTGAGAGTTTGGCGGATCTATTCATCAAGGAGATTGTGACTCATCATGGTGTGCTGGTGTCTATTGTGTCTGATCGTGACACCCAGTTTATATCTAAATTTTGGAAGAAATTCCACGATGCGATGGGGACGAGTTTACAAATTAGCACGACTTATCATCCTCAGACGGATGGTCAGTCGGAGAGGACGATTCAGACTCTAGAAGATATGCTTCGGGCTTGCATCATTGATTTTGGAGGAAGTTGGGATGACCACTTACGGTTAGCTGAGTTCTCATATAACAATAGTTATCATGCCAACATTGGTATGCCCCCTTATGAGATGCTATATGGTAGAAGATGTAAAACACCCGTCTATTGGGGTGATATTGGTCAGAAAGAGTTGGGGAGTATTGAGTGATCGAGGCTACGACTAAGAAGCTTGAAAAGATCAATGTCTTCATGAAGGCAGCCAAAGATAGGCAAAAGTCGTATGCTGATAACAATATAGACCAATTGAGTTCCAGGTGGGTGACAAGGTTATGTTAAAGGTCTCACCTTGGAAGGGTATCATTCGGTGTAGGAAGCGGGGCAAGTTGAGCCTGAGATAAATAGGGCCTTTCCGAATCATTGCTCGAGTAGGAGAGGTGCCCTATAGGTTGGAGTTGCCTAGTGAGTTAAGTGAAATTCATCCAACATTCCATGTATCTCACTTAAGAATGTGCTTAGCCGAGTAGGATATGGTGGTGCCACTGGAGGATATTGAAGTGGATGAATGGCTCAATTATGTGGAGCAACCAGTGGCGATCATCGATCGTAAAGAGAAAAGGCTAAGGAATAAGGTGGTTCCCTTGGTGCGTGTACAGTGGAAGCACAGGAAGGGATCAGAGTCCACTTAGGAAGTTGAGGAGGAGATGAGGCCGCATTACCCAACTATTCAGCGACTAACAGGTTTCGAGGACGAAACCTAAATAAGGGGCGTGGACTTGTAACACCCTGAATGAAGCCGAAACAAGCCAATTAATAATAATGGGCTTAGCTGAGATATTTAAAAAAAATAAGCGGGTAATGGAGTATGGACCGAGTAGACCTCGCGAGTTATGAGTTTAGCGAGTTTAAGGTCCCGAGAACACTCGGTATATATAAACGGATCAGCTTGAGCAACTCTAATTTGCAACTGAACATCCCAATTCTAGAGAGAGATTGTAGAGAGAGAAAGTGGAGAGAATTAAAGATTCAAGGCTCAGTTAATTACGGGATTGAAGATTGGTGTTTGTGGGTATCCAAACAACAAGAAAACACCAAAAATCTAGGTAAGAAACATCATTTAATCCTTTCTTTTGATGTAAACCCGGATTCTAGGGCTTGGGTTTTTTAAAGTGGCAAAGATTCGCCCAAAACTCTCGTTTTTGTGTAATAAAACATGTAAGAAGCTTAGATATAGCTTATTGGGTGATAAACCCGTCTTTGTGATTGACCATTTGTATGGAACCTTTGTCGCTTACTCCGGTACTGTGGTCAGGCCACCGGACACAATGTATGGGAGTTTATTTATAGACTTCGGCCCAGTACCTGATTTATGCATGACGGTGGGGTATAGAACATGGCATTGGTACCCCGGAATTTACCCTGGTACTATGGTTAGGCCACCGGGCGGAATGTATGGGAGTCAATTATAGACCTCGGCCAAGTACCTACTTTATGCATAACGGTGGGGTAAAGTTCATGGCATTGGTATGGAAAGTAAAGAAGTAACGATGAATGTACGTAATGAACGGTAAGAAAGGTAACGAATGATAACAATGACGTATGATGATGCATGAACGAAAGTTAACGAATGATGATGAAAGATAATAATATTATTATCTATGTGCACGTATGATGCTTGATCGCGTAAGAATGTAAAGGATGGTTTTAAACGGAAGTAAAAGTATTTTATTTTAAAAAACTAGAACTCATTCAGCAATGCTGACTTTTTATGTATTTTCCAGTTGGCTACTTGGCTTGTTTTTCGATGACATCCATTTTGTATAATGATGATGTTTTTGCATTGTAATGCAAACAAATGATGTTTTGTAATTGTTAACACCGTTGTATTATTTTTCAAAAAGAGGTTATTTATATGAAATGAAATGATGGTTTAAATTTATTCCGTTGCGATGTTTTAATTAAGTTAATGTAAATATATGTTTTTGTGCAATGATTGACCAGCTGTGAGCGTTCCGGGAATGGAGCCTTACAACCATGGGTCATCATTTGAAAGCCTAGTTTAACAAATCAAGTATAGCAATCAACTAATATGAGAAGTTGATAAATATGAAAAATCAATTTGTATAGACCAACCACCATCTCCCGCCAACAAAAAACATCACCATATACACCGTTCAAAGTCTCAAATCAGTATTGTATATGGTTCATTAATCTAGGTTTGTAGATGGTTAGAGTGATATGATAAATTTGTTTTGACTTTCATACCTAATACATTCGAAAAAATGGGGTGGTGGCTCGAGTTGAACCCAATGATCGAAGATGAATCAACAGTTGGTATACATGTTGATAGGAATAAAAATGTGTTAAGTGAATTGCAATGAACATAGTAAAGTAGAATTCTTCATGGTAATATTATAAAGAAGATGTAAAAGATGATGATAATGATGATCATGTGGATGTCAATGACGACAATGCTAATGAGGAGGGCGACGACAATGATGACGACAATGACAATGATGATGATGATAATGATGATTACGACGACGATGATGAACTCAGTTACTTATATGTAACCAAGATGAAGTGGAGGAAAAAAAGTATCTGAGTAGAATACAAATATGTACCCATGTTACATATATGTACTTCACAAAGTTATATACGTAACCTTTTGAAGTACATATATGTAACTTTAATAGATATGAAGATGACAATAAACTTAATAGAAACGAGTTATCATGGTAGGATATATATATTTACCAAAATTATGTATAAGTACCCTTGACACGTATGAAAATAACGATGAACTTGATGAAAAAAGGGTATCTAGATAGGATACATATATGTACCTAGGTTACATATATATATAATCTCACTAGGTACATATATGCAGAATCAATGTTGGTATCTTAACACAAGTTTATCTCTCAAACTCACTTGATCTCACGCGGTTGTTAAAGCAGAATACCTAACTAAGTTGACAATAATATAATATGTTAATGAACACAAGAATGGTTTTCAAGATACTTATATATATATTACTTCTCAACTCAGTATTACAAAACTCTTACACGTATGACTTAATGAGTTACAATGAGAAACTATATATACTACTATCTACAGCCGCTTATACTTAGAAAACCAGCTAGAATTTACGACTAGTCAAATACTACATTGCTAGAAGTAAAGCATTTAAGATAAACTATTATCATAGATTAGGTAGTCCTAACATGTCCATGACTTACATTTTGTCACCAACTAAAGGTGGTAACTATACTAACTAATAAAGGATGAACACTGGATTAAAGCATGGTCAACTACATGGGTGTGGAAAACGTCATGCAGTATACTAGAGATGGTAGGGCCGACCATACTTTTGTCCACTGGTTCATAGTTGATTCTTCTTAAGCTTAAATGGTTTTGAAAAAATAAGTTCTTCCGAAGCCATTTATACTTCGGAAGAATCAACTTCTTCTAAGACTTTTGCTAGTCTTCGTGACTTATTTTTCGAAAGACTTTGCCTTGGATCTTTTAAGTGTTTATACTTCGAAAGGAGAATTACTTAGTCTCCAAAGACTGAGTTCTTCCTTTGGAAGATCTTTAACATGTCTTCGGAAGAGCAACTTTGTCTTTGTCTTTAATAATAGATTTATTTTATACATATATTACATGATCACGTGTCAATAATAAGGTGTTTAATTGATCTAAATGCTTGATTTTACATCATGATTATGGTGGAACAAGTTCAAGTTGTTTGTGTTTTGGATTATAGGTGATTGGAGCTAAAGGAAGTTATTTAGGATGAAAAGATGCAAAACGGCAAACTGGAACTAAGTTTGGTGAAACATGAAAAGTAGGGAAGAAGCGGGATGGAAATCGGAGCCTGAGTAGTGAAGAAATGCAAAACCCAAAAGTTCAAGACCATGGTAACTTAAAATGAGCATAACTTGGGATAGGAAAAGAGTTATGGGCCCCACAACCTGTCAACGGAAAGCTCGTGAAAAGTTACATCTAAAAAACAAAATTTACAAGGACCGGCGTATGATACACCGCCCTGGGCGTATCATACGACGGTGGTGGCTGAACTAAAACCAGGATTTTGTGGAATTTCAAGTTTATTTTAGCCAAAACAACCCTAATTCAATCTAGAACTTCTTGGAGACAAAATATGATGTACTTTAGGTGATTTTTGGTGTTTAAGGCTCACCAAATCATCCAAAACATTCTCCAAGTCAAGATTGAAGATTGAATGAAGATGATGCGTGGCTAGGTTCTCTTGATTGCTTTCGGGAGTATGATTCTTGTAAAATGAGATGATTGGCATGATTGATTAGGTTTTTGTATTAAACATTTACCTATTGAATGAAACATTATGTTTTGATTGATTTAAAATATTTGCTTATAAATAAAGTTGTTTGCTTGATTATTAGTTTTTCGGTTTTCTTGCATCGTGAACTCATTGAGAAAAGTAGGCAACGTGATATAAGTGATTGGTAACAATTTGAATGAACAAGTATTAAAAGATTGTTCCTTTGTTGTCACTTTAATCAAAAGCTAAGATCTTAAAGTATTGCTTCTTACAAACCCTAATTTAAAAGTACTAATGATTGATCTTGTAGAATTAGAAATCCGGAAGTGATTGTTTCGTTATTTAATTAAGTTTGTTATAAAGTTTGTTGCTTTATGCAATTGTGTTAATTAATTCATTTAAAGTTTTATTTTTTTAATTATAAAGTTTGAGTATTTTGGTTAATCGAGTCACGTTAATTAAACACTTTCCACATATTCCCAGAGTAGACGACTAATAATTGGTTGATATGCATGCACGTATCATAGTTAATATTACATTTTAATATACTCTATGTATCAAATGGTATTACTTTGTTACGTGTTTGAAATATAGGTTAATGAAAGCTTAACAAACATTATTTGAGAAGAAAACAAAGGATAACAAGACTACGACTTGAAAGGTGCTGAAAATGAAGAAAACTGTGGAAAGTGCTGGGAGGCCGTAAGCTACGGCCTGAGGCCGTAACTTACGGCCCTGTGCTGAGTCCGTCTGTAAACCCCGTAAGATAGGAGGTTTGGCCGTCTAGCTGAAGGTAGGTCGTAAGTTACGGTCTAACGCGATATTTTGAGGATTGTTTCAAATTTTAAAACCTATTTAATCCCTAACATTATGGTTTCGAATGAAAACCTTGGCCTCCAACCCCAAGAACAAATCTTTGGACGAACTTTGAGCTATTGGAACTCTCTCTAATCATCAAGTGATCAAGGATTCATATGCATAACGTAAAGATCGAAGAGAATATGATGGACATGCAAAGCTAAACCACCTATGATCATCTCTGGGTGGACGGTTTGTGATTGGATAATACATGCTTATGTTTTTACCTAGTCAAGACATAAACTTTGATCATTTAATAACTTTTCTTCGCTTATGTGTTTTGAATCATATGTTGATTAAAGATTCTTGATAATGGATTTGATTATTGCTTATCAAGTTATCAGTTTTTACATTGTTAACCATTGAGTAGTAATTAGGTTATTATCATCATTTGGTGATTGTAAATAAAGTTTCTAGATTGTGGCATTAGTTAGTTTACTAGTTAATTTACATAATCAGTTATCAAGTTGGTAATTACCTTTCAACATATGTGATAAACAAGTTATGTCTATGTGAC